>PKMM01051853.1:0-66887 GCA_002933915.1 Eutrema heterophyllum
TCCTATAATTAGAAAAAAAATAAAATTTATTTTTAATTATAAGCTGTCAAGGGGTTTGTATTCATATATGGCATAGAGGGTCAAAATTATTGGAAGATATATGTACTCTATGGGTGGTGGATATGAAGATAGAACGAAATAATAAGTGGTTAATTACCTTTTGAATCAGATTAATATTTGCGATACACCTAGGCCATGAGGTCTTTATTTCCAGGACAGTGCTACTCCTCAAATGGAAGGATTGGTAGAACTACATGATAACATCATGTTCTACTTAGTTATAATTTTGTTCGGTGTAGGGTGAATAATGATTTCTATTGTGAGAAATTACACAAAAGTTAAGTCTCCTATATCACATAAATATTTAAACCATGGTACATTAATAGAATTGATATGAACAATTACACCTGCTTTAATTCTAATACTAATAGCTTTTCCATCTTTTAAATTATTATATTTAATGGATGAAGTTAGTGACCCGGCAATGTCAGTATTAGCAGAAGGGCACCAATGATATTGAAGTTACCAATACCCCGACTTTTTAAATGCAGATGATGAATTCATAGAATTTGATTCGTATTTAGTACCAGAATCCGACTTAGAGGATGGAGCATTAAGAATGTTGGAAGTGGATAACAGAGTTATTATTCCAGAACTAACACACGTTAGATTTATTGTCACAGCGGCAGATGTTATTCATTCTTTTGCCTGTCCTGCATTAGGTATTAAATGTGATGCATACCCAGGTAGATTAAATCAAGTATCTGTTCTTATTAACAGAGAAGGAACATTTTATGGTCAATGTTCAGAAATATGTGGTATATTGCACAGTAGTATGCCAATCGTAATAGAATCCGTTAGTATTGAAAAATTTCTGGAATGATTGGAACAGCAATAAATAAAGATTTATTTGCCAGCTACCATGATTCCCCAAAATGGGGGCCTGTTTTAGCTAAGTATATAAAAGGTTGATAAAGATGGAATAAAATAGTGCTTTTGGCGTGTATAATAGTCGTTTTACCTCCGTGCCGCGTGTAACATGTCATTGTCTTGTTAATAATATAATAAAAAAAGATAATAATCATATGTTACCAGGGTCAATCTCCAAATGGCTAAGGAGCTTCCTTGTCACGCAAGGGGGTGTCGGTTCGAATCCGACATGACCCGTATTTTGCACAGATGTTTTTAATTTTTTTTTATGCCGCTACCATACTGTTATATGTGGTGTTAGTAAAGATCCCTCGAGATCCTGTGGGAAATTCGTTTTTAGTTTAGAGTATAAATAAATGTTACTTTCACTTCTTTTATTAGTACCTTTGCTGGGTATTTTTACTATATCGGCGGGTATGACTTATAACCTATCCCTTATAAATATAAGACATATGAAAATCATAGCTTTATTTACGTCTATCATAAATCTTTTTATCTCTTTGGTTATTTTCATAATGTTTGATTTTAGTAGTAACCAATTTCAATTTGTACAGGAATACCACCAAATAAGTTACTTTGATTTATACTTAGGGTTAGATGGATTGTCCATATACTTTGTATTATTAACAACAATAATAACTCCTGTTGCGTTACTAAGTAATTGAAATTCAATTAATAATAATGTTAGATCCTATGTAATTATTATATTGTTACTAGAATCTTTATTATTGGCCGTTTTTTTAGTGTTGGATATATTGTTGTTTTATATCTTTTTCGAAAGTATATTACCACCTTTATTTATACTAATAGGTTTATTTGGATCAAGTAATAAAGTAAGAGCAAGTTTTTATTTATTTTTATATACTTTATTTGGATCATTGTTTTTACTATTATCTATATTAACTATGTCTTCTATAATGGGAACAACTGACTTTGATGCGTTATATAAAACTAATTTTAACTACTCTACACAATTATTTTTATTTTACGGAATATTTATCGCATTTGCGGTAAAAACCCCTACTATTTTTTTAAACACTTGGTTATTAAAAGCTCATGTGGAATCACCTTTAGGTGGTAGTATTATATTAGCGGCTATTGTTTTAAAACTAAGTTTATACGGTATATTCAGACTTATATTACCTTTATTGCCTAAAGCTTCTTTAGAGTATACATACATAATATATCTTATAGGTGTTATAACTATATTTTACGCGAGTTTTAGTACTTTAAGAACAATAGA
This sequence comes from Eutrema heterophyllum, assembly GCA_002933915.1. Lineage (NCBI taxonomy): Eukaryota > Viridiplantae > Streptophyta > Magnoliopsida > Brassicales > Brassicaceae > Eutrema > Eutrema heterophyllum. The sequence continues at coordinate 2,174 of PKMM01051853.1, forward strand.
TGTTAAAGAACTTATAGCTTATAGTTCTGTATCCCACGCGGCTGTATATCTTATTGGTGTTTTTAGTAATACTATACAAGGAATAGAAGGTGGTATAGCTTTAGGTTTAGCCCACGGTTTTGTTTCAAGTGGTTTATTTATTTGCGTGGGGGGTGTATTATACGACAGATCTGGTACTAGATCTATAAGTCTATATAGAGGTGTTGCTCAAATAATGCCTTTATTCTCTATTTTGTTTTTTATATTATGTTTAGGAAATGCTGGTACACCGCTTACTTTAAATTTTGTAGGTGAATTTTTATCTTTATACGGTACTTTCGAGAGATTACCTTTATTAGGTGCTTTAGCTAGCTCTTCTATTGTATTATCTGCCGCATATACTATATATATGTTTAATAGAATAGCTTTTGGAGGGTCATTTAGTAAATTTTTTGATGCTAATATAAATGATATAAATAAACGTGAATTTTTTATATTACTTACGTTAGTAGTCTTTACCGTTGTATTGGGTGTATACCCTGCTCCTATTTTAGATGGTTTACACTACTCCGTCTCTTCTTTAATATATTCTTCTAATTTATAGTAAGTAAGGATATGTTCAGGGGTGAAGGAAAAACGTATAGCTCTTTAAAGTATAGCTCAGGTTAGATTAGGTTTTACATTATACTTTGTTAAGGGTGAATTAAGTAGAGAAAGCCTGTGCATGTTGAGGGTTCAATCTAACTATGTTATCCTTTTTATAGGGTCATAAATCCAAACTAGTTTAAACATAATTAGGTACTAATAAACAATAAATATTTATTAATATACTTATCCCGTATAATATATTTTAGACGGAAAAAGGCTACATATTTAGTTTACAGGGGGTGGGAGAAAGTATATTATTATGATAAAGCCCCTTTGCTGTATTCTTGGTGACAGGATATGTAGTAAAAATTATTAAAAGAAAAAAAAATACAATGAATTTATCCTTAATACTTTTTTTAATCGGAATTTTAGGTTTCGTTTTAAATAGAAAAAATATAATATTAATGCTTATTTCAATTGAAATAATGCTATTAGCTATTACTTTCTTAATACTGGTAAGTTCACTTAGCTTTGATGATATATTAGGCCAAACATTTGCTATATATATAATAGCAATTGCTGGTGCAGAATCAGCCATAGGTTTAGGTATTCTTGTTGCATTTTATAGATTAAGAGGAAGCATCGCAATAGAATATAAATAATGTATTTAGCTATAATTACTTTACCTTTATTAGGATCAATAGTTTCCGGCTTTTTCGGAAGAAAAGTTGGTGTTAGCGGAGCGCAAATAATTACATGTACAAGCGTAATTGTGACGACCTTATTAGCAATAGTTGCCTTTTTTGAAGCGGGTTTAAATCACATACCTGTATCCATAGACTTGTTTAGATGAATAGATAGTGAATTACTTAATGTTTCATGATGTTTTCATTTTGATAGTTTAACAGCCTCCATGTTAATACCCGTTTTAATTGTTAGTTCTTTAGTTCATATTTATTCTATAGGATATATGAGTCACGATCCACACAACCAAAGATTTTTTAGCTATTTAAGTTTATTTAGTTTTATGATGATTATACTTGTTACTGCTAACAACTTTTTATTAATGTTTGTGGGGTGAGAAGGTGTAGGTGTTTGTTCGTATCTTCTAGTTAGTTTCTGATTTACTAGAATCGCGGCGAACCAAAGCTCTATGTCTGCTTTTTTAACTAACAGGGTGGGTGATTGTTTTTTAACGATTGGTATGTTTGCTATACTATGATCATTTGGTAACATAGATTATAGTACAGTATTCTCATTGGCACCTTTTGTTAATGAAGACTTAGTTACAATTATAGGTATATGTTTATTAATTGGAGCTATGGCTAAAAGTTCTCAAGTTGGATTACATGTTTGATTGCCTATGGCCATGGAAGGTCCTACACCTGTTTCTGCTTTAATACACGCAGCGACTATGGTTACTGCGGGTGTATATTTATTAATGCGTACAAGCCCTTTAATAGAATATAGCTCAATAGTGTTGATTTTATGTTTATCTTTAGGTGCGATAACCACGGTATTCAGTTCTCTTATAGGTTTATTTCAACAAGATATTAAAAAAGTTATCGCCTATTCCACTATGAGTCAGTTAGGTATGATGGTGATAGCAGTAGGATTATCTTCATATAACGTGGCATTATTTCATTTAGTTAATCATGCTTTCTATAAAGGATTGTTATTCTTAGGTGCGGGTGCTGTGATACATGCAGTGGCGGACAACCAAGATTTTAGAAAATATGGTGGGTTAATTGTCTTTTTACCTTTAACTTATTCTGTTATGTTAATTGCAAGTCTTAGTTTAGTTGCTTTCCCTTTTATGACCGGTTTCTACAGTAAAGATTTTATATTAGAATCTGCATATGGACAATATCAGTTTAGCGGTACAGTAATATACTTTATTGCTACCATAGGTGCCATGTTCACTACTTTATATTCAGTTAAAGTTTTATATCTTACTTTCTTAACTAACCCTAACGGACCTAAAATTAACTTTATGCCTTTAGAATTCAGTTTTTATCCTGTAAAAGGGTATGCTAAAGCTTCTGGACGTGATTCTAGTTTAGATAGTTCTCTAGTAAATGCTGTTTATGATACACAAATGGTTACACATATCGATAGTTCTAAAACCGCGAAAGAAGGGGACTTATTTATGAGTTTACCTTTAATCATGCTAGCGATTTTTTCTATTTTATTTGGTTATATTACTAAAGACATATTTATAGGGCTAGGTTCAGCTTTCTTTTCGGATAATAGTTTATTTATTCATCCTACACATGAAATAATGTTAGATACTGAATTTGCTGTGCCTACTTTATTCAAGCTATTGCCTTTAATATTTACTGTTTCTTTAAGTGCTATAGCTGTAATTATTTCAGAATTTCTACCTAAACTACTTATTACTTTTAAATTTAATAGGTTAGGTTATAACATATTCGGATTCTTTAATCAACGGTTTTTAATCGAACTTTTCTATAATAAATATATAACAGGCTTAGTTTTAAAATTAGGTGGTCAAACATCTAAAGTTCTAGATAAAGGTAGTGTGGAATTGTTAGGGCCGTATGGATTAGAAAAAGGTTTAATTACTCTAAGTAGAAGTATAGCCAGTTTAGATACAGGTGTTATAACAAGTTATGCTCTATATATATTAATAGGTTTTATCTTTTATATTTTAATTCCTTCTTTATCTGCTAATGATAACAGTTTAATTATATTAATCCTAATATCGCTATTTAGTTTATTGTAGGTTTTAGTAAGGACCCTGCAGATAGAGACTTTAATTATTTAACCTGAGTTTAACATGCTAATAAGACTCTTTGAGTAGAAAAAAAAGGACTAATAAAGTATAGAGTATCTTACAGAAGAATACGTTAGTAATGAGCAGCAAGGCCTCGATGCTATTCGGGATGGGAACCTTGCACGAGAAATATAGATTGAAGCCAATTATCCAGATAAGGCTGGGAAAATTATAGACTCGAAAGATTCCGAGATCAAACCCGCCTGAATCCAGGAGAAAACAGTGTAGAGGATAATGCTTTACCATCTAACGAAGCGAGACCTATTAAACGTAGCCGTAAGTAAATTAAGGGTGGTTACTACCTCAGCTCAATTAGCCAAAATACATATTTAAGTCTGATTTAATTTGCTAGTGCTAAAATATATATATATACATTCTCTTCTTAATCTCCCTTATAACCACAGACGTTTACAAATACAGTCTTTAAAAGTCTAAGTTTAATTCGGATTTTAAAGAGGGATCCTTTATTGAAGTTGCTGAATTCTTATTTAATCGATGCCTCTCAGCCAATTAATTTAAGTTATTTATGGAACTTCGGATCTCTTTTGGCCGTTTGTTTAATAATACAAATAGTTACAGGTGTAACTTTAGCCATGCACTACAACCCTAGTGTATTAGAAGCCTTTAACTCGGTAGAACACATAATGCGTGATGTAAACAATGGATGACTAATACGTTACTTACATAGTAACACTGCCTCCGCATTCTTCTTCATAGTTTATCTACATATGGGTAGAGGTTTATATTACGGGTCTTACAGAGCTCCTAGAACTATGGTATGAACTATCGGTACAATAATATTTATATTAATGATAGTTACAGGGTTCTTGGGTTATGTACTTCCTTATGGTCAAATGTCTTTATGAGGTGCAACAGTTATAACTAACCTTATGAGTGCTATACCTTGAATAGGACAAGATGTAGTTGAGTTTATTTGAGGTGGATTTAGTGTTAATAATGCTACTTTAAATAGATTCTTCGCATTACATTTTGTATTACCTTTTGTATTAGCTGCATTAGTGTTAATGCACTTAATTGCACTTCACGAAAGTGCAGGGTCAGGTAACCCATTAGGTATAGGAGGTAACTATGATAGAGTTACTTTTGCCCCTTATTTCTTATTCAAAGATTTAATTACTATATTTATCTTTATAGTAGTTTTAAGTTTATTCGTGTTCTTCATGCCTAATGTATTAGGGGATAGTGATAACTATATTCAAGCAAATCCTATGCAAACTCCACCTGCTATAGTTCCTGAATGGTATTTATTACCTTTCTATGCTATATTAAGATCAATACCTAATAAACTATTAGGTGTTGTAGCAATGTTAAGTGCTATATTGATATTAATGGCTATGCCTTTTACGGATTTAAGTAAATACAGAGGTATACAATTTAGACCTTTAAGTAAAATAGCCTTCTATGTTTTCATAGCTAATTTCTTAATATTAATGCAATTAGGTGCTAAACACGTAGAATCTCCCTTTATTGAATTTGGACAAATAAGTACAGTATTATACTTTGCTCACTTTTTAATTATAGTACCTTGTGTAAGTTTATTAGAAAATAGTTTCATTGAATACTATTCTAACCTAGCTACTAAGGGTGGTTCGGAAAAAGCATCTAAAGGTTTACCTTTAAAAGCTTTTTCTTTTAGAAATATAAGCAAAAGAAATTTTAGTAGTTCATTAAGTCAAAAAGTAAACACGGATGGATTTAATTTATCCGTTTCAAAAACAGACGTATCTGTATGAACAGAAAGATGATTTTGATCTTCAAATGCTAAAGATATAGGAACACTATATTTAATATTTGCTTTATTTTCTGGGTTATTAGGTACTGCTTTTTCTGTTTTAATTAGATTAGAATTAAGCGGACCTGGTGTTCAATATATTGCAGATAACCAATTATATAATAGTATCATTACTGCACATGCTATATTAATGATATTCTTCATGGTTATGCCAGCATTAATTGGTGGTTTTGGTAATTTCTTATTACCATTGCTTGTAGGAGGTCCAGATATGGCCTTCCCTAGACTTAATAATATAAGTTTCTGGTTATTACCACCTAGTCTATTATTATTTTTATTTGCTAGTGGTATAGAAAATGGAGCTGGTACTGGGTGAACACTTTATCCTCCGCTTAGTGGAGTACAAAGTCACAGTGGACCAAGTGTTGATTTAGCCATCTTTGCCTTACACTTATCTGGTATAAGTAGTTTATTAGGTGCTGTTAACTTTATAACTACTATACTTAATATGAGAAGTCCAGGTATCAGATTGCACAAATTAGCTTTATTTGGATGAGCTGTAGTTGTTACAGCCGTATTATTATTATTATCATTACCTGTATTAGCCGGTGCAATTACAATGGTTTTAACAGATAGAAATTTTAATACATCATTCTTTGAAGCTGCAGGTGGTGGTGACCCTATTTTATACCAACATCTTTTCTGATTCTTCGGTCACCCAGAAGTTTATATATTAATTATACCGGGATTCGGTATAATAAGTACTGTAGTATCTGCAAGTTCTAACAAGAGCGTGTTTGGATACTTAGGTATGGTATATGCTATGATGTCTATTGGTGTATTAGGATTTGTGGTATGGAGCCATCACATGTATACTGTTGGTTTAGACGTGGATACAAGAGCGTATTTCACAGCCGCTACTTTAATTATTGCAGTACCTACGGGTATTAAAATTTTTTCTTGATTAGCAACATGTTACGGGGGATCTATACATTTAACACCTTCAATGTTATTTGCTTTAGGTTTCATATTCATGTTTACAATTGGGGGTCTAAGTGGAGTTGTTTTAGCTAACGCTTCTCTGGATATTGCATTCCACGACACTTACTACGTAGTTGCTCATTTCCACTACGTGTTAAGTATGGGAGCAGTGTTTGCATTATATAGTGCCTGATATTTCTGAATACCTAAGATATTAGGATTAGAGTATAACATAATGCTAGGTAAAGTACATTTCTGAATATTATTTATAGGTGTTAATGTTACATTCTTCCCTCAACATTTCTTAGGTCTACAAGGAATGCCTAGAAGAATTAGCGATTACCCTGATGCCTTTGCAGGATGAAATCTAATAAGTAGTTATGGTAGTATTGTAAGTGTTATTGCTACGGTATTATTCTTACAGATTGTATTTAAACAATTAGTGGAAGGTAAAGCTACCACAAGATATCCTTGATTAACTCCCCAATTCTATAGTGATAGTTTACAAACGTTGTTAAATAGAAGTTATATCTCCTTAGAATGAGCCTTAACAAGTCCACCTAAACCTCATGCCTTTGTAAGTTTACCTTTACAAAGTTAGTCGTTAATGGTTGATATAATAGGATAATTGCCGGAACAAATAGCCACAGCATTCCGTCTATTTGATTATACTGCTATCGTTGAATATATCAAATCAGCTGCCACTTCAGAGGTTAGCTTTTCTAACTAACTAAACACCTAACGTATAGATCCTTATTATTAAAATAAGAAAAAAGGAGAAGAACTTTTAGAAGTTAAAGCCTGTATACGTGATGAGATATGTAAACATATTGATTATAACTCACATATTTTAAGTCAGTTAAAAACCATGGACTTAGAAACAGCTTTAGGTCAAATAAATAATATTATAATGTTTATTAAAGTATTAGAAACTAAACTTAATTTTGCTCGAAATACTTTGTCTAATGTACCTACAATACCAACCAGCGAGTATGACTTTATTTTTCAAAATAAAATATTAAGAGATTTAGATAAATTAAGTATAGATAAAGCTAGAGCAGAAGCTAGAACAACTTTGCTTTATTCTAGAATACAGTTTATAGAAGATCAAATAAAGAATAAATAACAATAATTCTTTGTTTATCTAACCGAGAGGTTAAAAGTATATTTACTTCTAGGGGAGACTTATAGAAGGTGTTGTGTAAGCAATAAGTATAATATACTTATAAGGGATAAGAAGTAGATGGTCCTACATTTTGATTGCAGATCGAAAATCCGGGGTTCGATTCCTCCTTATCCCTTTAGTATAAATAAAGATTATTTTTAATTTTTAGGTATTAGGCACTCAAGGCAATCGCTACCACTATTGTTAATGGGATGAGAATAACGGAGGTAACGGCTACGCGATCACTATTAAATAAATTTAATTGAGGGGTTATTTATAACTCTAGCCGCTTAGCCTTAAAAATAAGGAGGTATTTTACTGAACTTAATTAAAAAAAATAGTAAAAAAAAAAGGATAGAAGCAGTCAAAATTCTATAAAGACGACTAGCAACTACAGGTTTAAGAGGTGCCGGTGTATGTATTGGGGTAGTTTTTGGTGCATTAAACTTAGGTGTAGCCATAAATCCTTCTTTAAGAGGGCAACGATTTTAATATGCCATTTTAGGTTTTGCTTTTGTATAAGGATTTATTTGCTACTATGTTGGCTTTTTTACTATTATACGTGGCTTAATTATAACTAATATAATTATGGGTATATGTTTGTATAAATAAAAAGTAGGGTTTACTTCTTGCCGTGGCGGTGCCAAAAGCACGAAAAAATAGGTTTAAAGTTATATAAATATTATGGTTTACATCGTCTTTCTTATTAGCTTAATGGTAAAGCATGATACTTCTAATATCTAGATCTAAGTTCGAGTCTTGGATAAGAGTTCGTATGTAATAGGCCCAATAACAAAAAGGAGGTATAGATATATATATATATATATTATATAATAATGTGGAAATATACAATTTAAAATTTAAAGCATATAGAATTTAACAATACTTAATCTAAATTAAAATATTGTTAAAGAGTACTTTTTAATCTGATATTATAATAGGGCAAATTATCTACTAAAGTAAGAATAGTTTTCCAATTGAAATTAGAATTTTCAAGTTAAAATGTTATATATACCCACTTTAATATCTGTAATCGAAGGTTTAATAGTAGCTGTGCCAGTCTTATTAGCGGTAGCCTACGTAACCGTAGCGGAAAGAAAAACAATGGCTAGCATGCAAAGAAGATTAGGTCCTAACATAGTTGGATATTACGGTCTTCTACAAGCTTTTGCGGACGCCTTAAAACTTCTTTTAAAAGAATATGTTTCACCTACACAAGCTAATTTGGGTCTATTTTTTCTAGGTCCCATAATAACCTTAATATTCTCATTATTAGGATATCTTGTAGTACCTTATGGTCCAGGTACCGGTTTAAATGATTTTAATTTAGGTATATTATATATGTTAGCCGTTTCTTCTTTATCTACGTATGGTATTTTATTAGCCGGGTGAAGTGCAAACAGTAAGTATGCTTTTTTAGGTTCACTGAGAAGTACAGCACAGTTGATAAGCTACGAATTAATATTAAGTTCCGCGATACTACTTGTTGTAATGTTAACAGGGAGTTTAAATTTAACGGTTAACATTGAAGCTCAAAGAGCCGTTTGATTCATAATACCTTTATTCCCTGTGTTTATTATATTTTTTATAGGATCTATAGCTGAAACCAATAGAGCTCCCTTTGATTTAGCTGAGGCAGAATCCGAATTGGTTAGTGGTTTTATGACAGAACACGCGGCAGTAATTTTTGTTTTTTTCTTTTTGGCTGAGTATGCTAGTATTGTTTTAATTTGTATATTGACAAGTATTTTATTTTTAGGGGGTTATTTATATGATTATTTTTCTTTATTCTTTTTAATGCAATATATTGATTTCGATTATTACATAAATAATTTACATAATGAAAGCTTATTTTCAGATCCTTTAATAGAAGGATTATTATATGGTTTAACTTTAGGTGTTAAATCTGGTATTATGATTTTTGTTTTCATATGAGCTAGAGCTTCATTCCCTAGAATACGTTTTGATCAATTAATGTCTTTCTGTTGAACTGTGTTACTACCTGTAGTTATTTCTTTTGTTATTTTAGTTCCTTGTATACTATATAGCTTTGAGATAATTCCTAGTAACATTCCTTTAATTTAATTTAATTATACCTAGCTTATAGGCTAGCTAATTATATTATTATTTACCTAATCCAGACTGAGTACAGAACCTTTATAAAGGAACAGTGTTTTAATAAAAAAAAAAAAAAAGAAAAAAAAAGACATGTCTAATAGTTTATTCACATACAATACAAGTCCTCTAGATCAGTTTGAAATAAGAAACTTATTAAGCTTAGATGCTCCCTTATTAGGTAATTTACACATATCCTTAACTAATATCGGATTATATTTAACAATAGGTACTATTTTAATCTTGACATTAAATGTTTTAGCCACTAATTATAATAAAGTTATAAGTAACAGCTGATCTATAAGTCAGGAGACTATCTATGCAACAATACATAGTATAGTTACAAATCAAATAAACGCTAGAAAAGGTCAAATATATTTCCCTTTTATCTACACTTTATTTATATTTATCCTTGTAAACAATTTAATAGGTATGATTCCATACAGTTTTGCCTCTACAAGTCATTTTATATTTACTTTCTCTCTTAGTTTTACGGTGGTATTAGGTGCAACTATTTTGGGTTTCCAAAAACATGGTTTAGAATTCTTTTCTCTATTAGTTCCAGCGGGTTGTCCTTTAGCTTTATTACCTTTATTGGTTTTAATTGAATTCATTTCTTATTTATCTAGAAATGTTTCTTTAGGACTTAGATTAGGTGCTAACATTTTAAGTGGTCACATGTTATTAAATATCTTAGCCGGTTTTACTTACAATATAATGACTTCAGGATTTATTTTCTTCTTTTTAGGTTTAGTACCTTTAGCTTTCATTGTAGCTTTCTCTGGTTTAGAGTTAGGGATTGCTTTTATACAAGCTCAAGTATTTGTAGTTTTAACAAGTAGTTACATTAAAGATGCCTTAGATTTACATTAATCTTATATTTACTTTTTTATTCTTAGGTTAATTGTAAAGCATATCATTTAAAGCACGTCGAGACAAGTTTGTAAAAAAAAATGTATAACATACATTATTATTTTTTCAGTGTAACATAAACAAGGCTTTTTGCGTTACTAACAGTTAAGTGTTATAGATTTAGCCCAGGAAAGTCCGGAGCCTATTAGGCATAAACACATAATAAATGAGTGTTCAGTAAAAACTAAGGGTATTCTGCAGAAAATATAGCACTAATTTCTACAGCAATGGCTCTAGCTAAATATATAGATAAACACCATATGTATTAAAAATAAGTGTATGAAAATACAAGCCCTGCGCTAGGCCTTATTGTAGTTAAATTGCTATAACAGGACCCGGCTTATTAGTATCCAAAAATTAAATAAAGATATATTATATTAATATTAGAAAAATTCGAATTTTTCTAGTTTTTTTTATATTATCCAGATTGTGTCATGTTAGTAATGGCATATATATAAGGTGAGTGCAAACGGAACTATATCTATCTAATATAAGCTAGACATAGTGAAAGTATGCAGCGAACCATATGCCAGATATAAAAGAGTTTGATGATGGCTCTGAATGAACGCTGTCCAAGTGCTTGACACATGCTAATCGAACGTTTAATTTAATAAAAGGATTATCCTTTATTTCATTAAAAGTGGTGTACAGGTGAGAATATGATATTTTGGCTGCCTTGAAGTAGGGTTAAACAATAAATACCCTATAAAATTAATACGGCTTATAAGCTCTATTAAACAATAAAGGAATAGTTTTTGCTTTAAGAGGACTAAAAATATTTCGGATAGGTCTTAGTTAAGGTAATATCTTTACTAGCTTAACACTTCCGTAGTCGGGGCTGAAAGGTCGATCGATCACATTGGGTCTGAAAAAAGCCCAAAACGTTAAGTACAGCAGTGGGGAATATTGGTCAATAGCCTAACGGCTGAACCAGCAACTTGGGGGAATGTATAGCTTCGGCTAATTATATTTGGCTTTGTTGTTTTGTTTAAAAAAATCCTTCGGGTTTTTTTTTATAGTTTAACAAATTTGTTGTTTTATATAAGAAATATTCTTATATATATGGGTTATATTTATATAACCCCGGACAGATATAAGATCGATTTAATCGACTAAAGTTCTAGATGGTTTACTGATAATGACAATTTTCCATCTATATGTCTTGACCAATTTACGTGCCAGCAGTCGCGGCAATACGTATAAGACTAGTGTTATTCATCTTTAATAGGTTTAAAGGGTACCTAGACGGTATATTCAGTCTTTAATAGGATACGTTTATGCTAGAGTTAAATATGAGGAGGGGAGTATTTAAGATGTAGAGTTGAAATTCGTTGATATCTTAACGACTGGCAACGGCGAAAGCAACCTTTTATCTAATAACTGACGTTGAGGGACGAAGGCATTGAGTCACGAACAGGATTCGATACCCTAGTAGTCTTTGCAGAGAATGATGAATGCCATAGATTAGATATTTTTAGTCTATAAATGAAAGTGTAAGCATTTCACCTCAAGAGTAATGTGGCAACGCAGGAACTGAAATCATTAGACCGTTTCTGAAACCAGTAGTGAAGTATGTTATTTAATTCGTAGTTACGCGAAAAACCTTACCACAACTTGAATATTATCTAATAATATGCTAGAGGTATATTATCTAATAATATAGTAATAGTATATATTATGATATTACAAGCGTTGCACGGCTGTCTTCAGTTAATGTCGTGAGATATTGGTTAATTCCATTTAATTAACGGAAACCCATGCTTTATTTACGATAATAAGAAATAAAGCAGTTCACCTACTACAATGGAAATGATAAGAGGGATCAAGACAAGTCATCATGGCCTTAATGTTGTGGGCGATAGACGTGCCACAAATTCCTATACAAAATGAAGCGAAAACGTGAGTTTGAACTAATCTAATAAAACAGGATAAAATAAGGATTGTAGCCTGAAATTCGGCTACATGAATAAGGAATTACTAGTAATCGTGAATCACCACGTCACGGTGGATTTAATCTCAGATAGGTACTAACTACTCGTCAGATGCCGAAATTAGTGTGTGCAATAAGTTTGGTTTCTATATATGTTATTCTGGATAACTCTTTTTGGTTTTATATATAGAGTATCTTCGTATGCGTGACTTTGATTGGTGTTAAGTCGAAATATGGTTCGTGTAGGGGAACTTGCACGGGATTGATTTAGTTAAACAAAAAATAGTATGTATATATACGTTCTTTTTATGGAAAATATATATATGTATAAAGGAAGGTTCCGTTTGTTGGTATGACGGGTTGAGCTGTAAACTCAATAGTGTATGGCTGTCGAAGGTTCAATTCCTTTTCTTCCTAAATTAAATATGTTTAAGGGCCATCAACAGCCTTTGTAGCTCAACGGTAGAGCGGAATACTGTTAATATTTTGATAGATGTTCGATTCATCTTAAGGGCTTCTGGGGGTTAGACGTGTTAGTTCAATGGTAGAACTTTGTGCTACGGACACAAAAATGCATGTTCGAATCTTGCACACATTTTTCCACATCATTCCTTTTAATTAAATTTTATTGTTCGCAGTAAGGATAGTTTAACCTATATAATCCTTCTTTTTCTTGAAAAAAAGGTCGACAAAATAATTTGAAACACACTACTGATATAGTTACACATAAATTTAAAGTTTTTGATCGTACACTTTCTTCAAAGGAAGTAGACTTGGAGGTGGTAGAGGACTATAATTATACATATATTTCAGAGGAATATGCCTCTTTTACATAAAACAATAAAAACAATACTATGATAACAATACTTAAAAACTTTTTCTCACATCTTAAAAATAAGATTCCTTTTACAACCCTATCCGTTATAACATCCAAGATATTCAATGTATCTAACCTAAATAAAGCTATAATAATCTTTACTATTGGTTTAATAAATAAAGAATATTTATTTATTACGTTTATAATATAAACGTATTTACATAGGTTTTCCACTATATATCCATTTCTTACTACTATATATTCTCTTTGTAGCATAAACTGTGGGAGTAGGCCAGGGAATAAAATAAGATTAACTGTGATGTTTTTATAAATTCGAATTATCTTACCCTCCCTGTTTTCAATACAAGCTTTAAAGATTTATTAATTAGCATAACCTCCTTTCACAAAAGTAGTTTTGTGGAACTAATTAATACATTAATTTTTTTTTTGTTAAAAAGATAGTGAGGTAAAACAATATTTCTATGAACAGTCTTTATTTTTTAAATGAAACATACACTAATGGATTTAAAGTAGAGGTTTTGGATATTATTTCATTGCTTGCTATTTTGTGCGGTATACTTGTTATAATTCTAAAAAACCCTGTCTTATCCGTCTTATTTCTAATAGGTCTATTTTTAAGTATAGCTGCTTATCTGATGGTATTAGGTTTGAACTTTATTGGTCTTTCTTACTTACTAGTTTACGTAGGTGCCGTGTCTATACTTTTTTTATTTATATTGATGTTACTTAACGTTAGAATAAGTGAACTTGTAAGTAATACTAGAAATAGTATAGTATTAGCCATTTTTACTGCTATATCTTTTAATTTCCCTGTCTATGAGGTATTACCCTATAGTATTGCGGATTTTAAAAGTTATACTCTTAGTATAACAATTGGCTTAGACCGTGTATGACACAACTACAGTGATCTTTTAGTTAGAATATTTAAGATAAGCGGTACAGACTCTAATAACGATAAATTATCTTACGTAACTAGTCAATTATGAGATGGAAATTTATCAGAGACTAGTCATATTACAAGTATAGGGAATATTATGTATACGAGTTATAGTATATGGATTATATTAACTTCTATGATTTTATTATTAGCCATGGTGGGTGCCATAGTTATAACAATAAAACAGAAAAGCTAATAAAGGTCAATATCCTAATTGGTAGGGGGCTTCCTTGTCACGGAAGAGGGTGTCGGTTCGAATCCGGCTTGACCTGTATTTTGCACATAAAAGCATAAACATATATGTACAAGTTATTGCTTTTGTTTTTTTAGTTCCTTGTATATTAAATAGCTTCAAACTAATTACAGGGAGGCTTGTAAATACCTCCCTTTATAAAGGAATTAGCTCAATGGTAGAGCAACCGTTTTACACACGGCAGGTTAGGTGTTCAAGTCACCTATTCCTTAACCAAATTCTTGTTAAGTTAAGGTTTATATTTTTATACTGCATTATAATAGACAGATAAAATATGCGGTTTAATAAAGGAAGAATAAATACCTTACCATAAAGATATACCCTAGGTATGAATAAACTAAGTAGGTTTTATAAAGCCTAAATATTAGTATATATTATATTAAAAGAGATAAAAAAAAAGTGTCAAATTTGATAAGAAGTAATTTCCAGGGTCATCCTTTTCACTTAGTATCACCTTCGCCTTGACCTTTATATACTTGTATAGCACTATTAACATTAACTACTAGTGCGGTGTCAACTTTTCATGGGTTTAGTAATGCAGATTATGTATTGACATTTGCGCTTATTTCTCTAATTTTATCTATGTCATTTTGATGACGTGATGTAATAAGTGAGGGTACATATTTAGGAAACCACACATTAGCAGTACAAAGGGGATTAAATATGGGTGTAGCTTTATTTATAGTATCGGAAGCCTTATTCTTTTTAGCTATATTTTGAGCATTTTTTCATAGTGCCTTATCTCCAACTGTAGAGTTAGGAGCTCAATGACCTCCTATGGGTATAGAAGCCATTAATCCCTTCGAATTACCTTTACTTAACACAGTAATATTATTATCATCAGGGGTTACAGTTACCTACGCTCACCATTCTTTAATACAAGGAAATAGGAGTGGAACTTTATACGGTTTAGTTGCTACTGTGTTATTAGCTGTAATCTTTACAGGTTTTCAAGGTGTAGAGTACGCCGTTTCTTCTTTCACTATAAGTGACGGTGCTTTTGGTTCATGTTTCTATTTCGCAACAGGTTTCCATGGAATTCATGTTATGATAGGTACAGCTTTTATCGCGGTAGGTCTTTGACGTGTTTTAGCTTATCACTCTACAGATAACCACCACCTAGGACTAGAGTCTAGCATACTATACTGACACTTTGTGGATGTTGTATGATTATTCTTGTTTGTTTCAATCTACTATTGAGGTTCTTAAGTAGTGATATTATTTTGGCTAATCATTATCCATTAGCATAACCTACTTTCACAATAATAGGCTTATCAACACCACCCTTCAAATATTTTAGCTTTAAATAGCTAACAATGTAAAAAAGATAGTATTTTCTATCATTACATTTAATAAAACAATAAAAATAAAAATGCCACAATTAGTACCCTTTTATTTTGTAAACCAAGTTGCTTTTGCCTTTATTTTACTTACAGTAATGATATACGTATTTTCAAAATACATCTTACCCAGATTTGTTCGTTTATTTATTTCGCGTATCTTTATAAGTAAATTATAATACAATTTACTTCTAAAGACAAATATAGTTATGTTGAACACACAGAGACCTTAGTTTAACGGCAAAATACGAGACTTTTAATCTTTGGCATGCGGGTTCGAATCCCGCAGGTCTTAAACAAATTATATTTTACTTTACTTTACTTTACACGGCCATAGGTTAATGGTAGACCTTTCGTCTTCCAAACGATTTGTGTCGATTCGAATTCGGCTGGCCGTATAATAGTATTTTTCCTCACAAAATTCTAACTATATATTACTCTTAAATAAATATAATCAGGAAAAGTTGCTACTGGTAAAGCGAGATATTTGCTAAATATTGTGTTATGCACCTGGATGTTCGAATCATCTCTTTTCCGATATCTTAGTCTAAATATTATATTTAAGAGCATAGTTTAATTGGTAAAACTTGAAGCTTCAAACTTTACATACTCAGTTCAAATCTGAGTGCTCTTGTATAAATAAGAAATTAGAGTAGTGTTTTATAAAAAAAGCCTTGGGGTTCCTTAGCTTAATTGGTAAAGCGTATTCTTGATAAGGATGTGTTCAAAGTTCAATTCTTTGAGGAATCACTTCTTTATATTTATAAAAGTAGACTTATCCGTGTAGTATTTACATTTAAAAGAGAGTTGGCTGAGGGGTTTAAAGCGACTAGCTTGAAACTAGTTAAAACTAATACTTTTCATGGGTTCAAATCCCATACTCTCTGGGGAATAAAAATAAAAGATAAAATTTAGCGTTTACATAGCACTTAGATAAAATGGTACCTATATCTTTTAAGTATAATAAAAAAAATAATATATAACACGGGTTAAAGTCTAATGGTCGGACGCCTTGTTTGGGTCAAGGACCTTCTTAGTTCGAATCTAAGTAACCCGAGCTTTTAACCATGGGGTTTTATTATATTCGGTACATAGTACAAGGAATAGTATATAATAAAGACTGTTTTATGATGCATTAGTGATGAGTTAGATATCCAAGGATACGTTAATATATTACTACTAAAGTAATATAATAAAGTATATAAAGAAACTATTAGGGATACCTTGCTATATATTAAAGAGAGACATTAAAAAAAAGTTTAATTTGTGTTTATTTAGATTAAGTTAACACATGTACTCTTAGAGAAATTCAGTAATAAACGAAGTGAATTGAAATATCTTAGTAACTTCAGGAAAAGAAATCAAATGAGATTCTATTATTAGTGTGAATGAAAGTAGAGCAGCCTAAGTATGAAATGCCTATGTAACAATATAATTAATAATATTAAGGTTACCGAGGTAAAGCGCTAAGCCAAAAAACTAATACAGCTTTTTGTATTAATAATATGGTAAAGCGTACATATTAAATAAGTAGAACGGACAAAAACTGTTTGAATATTAAGGGGAACCTTCCTCTAAGGCTAAATATAATATATAAGCGACAGCGTATAGTACTGTGAAGGAAAGGTTTGAAATAGTAGTTTTATAAGCAGCTCAAGTAAATTTTTATTAAAAAGTCAGAGCGTACCTTTTGCATAATGGGTCAGCGAGTTAATGTTAGATGCGAGCAGCAATGCTAAGATAAACCAATTATGAAAAAATGATTAGTATCTAAAATTAGACCCGAAGCCTAGTGATCTTACTACAGTCAGGGTTATAAAAGCCCGAACGGGTTATCGTTGTAAAGATATCCGAAGAACTGTGGTAAGTTAGTGAAAGACAAAACTGACTAGGATAGCTGGTTTTCTGCGAAACCTATATAAGTAGGTAATTCAAATTACATCATAGCAGGTACAGAACTGTGATCTCAGGTAACTTTGTTCTATATTATTGTGTAAAAACAATAAATAAATAATTTTGCATACATCGGGCGGTCGTAAAGATTTTATCGGTGAGTATTCGCACTCGGAAGGGCTAAGATGAATATTGAATAATCGGACATAGTACGATAAGGTTGTATGTCTAGAGGGAAACAGCCCAGAACAAGAGTTAAGGTTCCAAAATTATGGTTAAGTGAAATTAAGGATGTTTCTATCTAATACGACTAGGAAATAGGCTTAGAAGCGGTCCATTTTTTGAAGATCTCGTAACAGAGCACTGGTTTAGTAAATTAAATTTTATAAGGATAGTTGCACCGAAAATTTAACGGATCTAAACAATATACCGATACCTTGTCCATAAATATTAATAATCTAAATTTATTATATTTAATGGGGTAGCAGAACGTTGGGTAAATCTTAGACTTATTCTTTTTAAGAATTAATATCAGATAACCCAAGTGAGAATGCTGACATGAGTAACGAAAAAGGAGAAATCCTCGCCTAAAGCTTATGGTTTTTATAAAGTAACGGCCTCTAAGTTTACCAACCAAAAGGTTTAAACGATGAGAAAATCTTGGTTACATAGTCACAACCTTCTTTTTAAGTGGAGAAGGTTCTGGAAAACCTGTAAGTTTATATATATAATACACTTATATATATATATACCATATGAACCGTACCTAGACCACTACCACAAGTAAGCTAGTAGAGAATACGAAGGCGTTTGAGTGAACAATCATTAAGGAACTCGGCAAATTAACTACCGTAACTTCGGAATAAGGAGAGCCATTCCTCCTGATTAATATCAGGTAAAGAAGAGGAAGCATGGAATAATGTTGTACGACTGTTTAATTAAAACAAAGCACTTCGCCTAAGATAATAAATCAAAGTATTGAGT
The DNA here is from genome assembly GCA_002933915.1 of Eutrema heterophyllum. NCBI lineage: Eukaryota > Viridiplantae > Streptophyta > Magnoliopsida > Brassicales > Brassicaceae > Eutrema > Eutrema heterophyllum. The sequence continues at coordinate 20,639 of PKMM01051853.1, forward strand.
GTGATTTCTGCCCTATGTCGGCTGGTTAACGGATTTGCTAAGTTGACTAATATAAGCTTGGCTTTGAAGGTAAATCCCGATCAATGGCGGCCTTATAAGTGAGGGTCCTAAGGTAGCGGAATACCTTGGCCGTTAAATGCGGTCTCGCATGAATGATTTAACGATGCAACAGCTGTCTCAATGATTGGCTCAGTGAAATTGGAATAACTGTGCAGATACAGTTTACCTCTAGTTAGACGAGAAGACCCTATGCAGCTTTACTGTTGCTAGTTATTGGATGTGATTTGACGATGTTAGTTTAAAAGGTGGTCTCCGAAAGGGAACTTGACAACAGTGTAATACCTTTATTTAGTCTTTCACATTTGTGGAGGTATCCACTTGTGAGTATAAAACAAATGTTTTATATGATAATCAACCCCTATGTATTTAGGGGGACAATTGCTAGGAGGCAGTTTATGCGGGGCACAGATCCCATAAAAAGTACCTGGGTGTATCCAAATTTAATTCTTGTAATTTGTTATAACATTGTTATAGCAACTAAATACATGTTTATGTATTTTTTATGTTAGTTTTTTATTTGGTGTAGCTCTTCTGGCTTTGCCAGAAGAAGCTACAACTTATTCGCCTATATATCTATTGAGTTAGAACCAAAAAATTTTTTTTAGATAAGTAAGATTTTAACTATATGGAAAATAGTGGTAATAAAACGGTTAAGATAAGACACAGTCTTCTAATGTTTTGAGTTATATTGTTAGTATGTTTTAAAATTTTTATTAAAACATGTGTAAATACACTAATAATGTAATTATGACTATTACTTGTCAAGTTTAATGGCTTAATCTTGCTTTACTGTTTGACTTACACGTCTTTCAGTCGCGTAAGCGGGGCATATGATCACAAGACGCAGAAAGGAAAGGTCTTGGATTTTTGAAAAAGCTACGCTAGGGATGTTAGTCCCTCTTTGTTTTATCAAAATAATAGATAAACCTAAAGACATTAATTGGGTAAATTTCAAGTATGACTTTTTATTAAGTTAACTTGAAGCGTAATTTACTTTAGCATATATCTCAAAATATAAAAGTAAAAGCGTTCAACGACTAGAAGGTGAGTTATGCTAACAATACTCCTTCCTCCCTCTGCTTTGCAAGAGGAGAAGCCCAACGTTTATTTTTGCTTTATAGAATTAAATATACTTATACAAGTATAATGTAATAATAGGTAAGGCTAACTTATTTATGTAATTGACTTAATCCTAGATTAAAGGTTAAGCTTAGGGTAAAAAAAATACCCTAATAAAATTTTATTTATATATGACATGAAAGAACTAAAAACATCGATAATATTTAAACCTAATAACAGTGAAACTTTTTCGGATGTATCTAATGATATAACTACTCAAAACTTACCTGTTCTATTCGGTAAAAAAAGTAAAAAAATCCGTGTAGTTAAACCTTTAACACATATTGTTAGTGATACAGGTAAAACTAGACATTATACTCCGGCCGCTCAGGAATGATTTAATAGTGTTTATAATTATAATCCTGACTACGTTAAATCTTTACCCACTGCGGACATAGGTCTTATGAGATTATTAAAAGCTTACTTTAGGTCTGAACTAAAAGAGAACCTACCTAAGATAAAACGTCTAACCACTAGATATAGACGTCATGCTACAAAAAAAATCTTTGTAGGTAAAGGGGAACTAAAACACAGTAACGATAAAGCAATTGTTACTATTTACGTTCATAATGCGGAAAGATTATTTTTAGATCGAGCCATTTGTCTACAGACTAGGCTTTTATATGATCCGGCTAGGCTTTTAACAAGTTATACCCCCTTTACAAATGTTCATGGAAAAGTTATTTATAACAGAGCGTTTAGTTTTAGGGAGTTTTGAGCTATAACAGCTCAACCCCACTATTATAAAAAGTGATGTACACAAATTTTTGTGCAAAAACTAGACGTTATAAACCTCTATTTAAGTAATATTAATATGCAATATAATATATTAACTAAAATGGTAAAACTAAACTTAATTACTGAGGAGGATAAAAATAAAACTTTTATTGATTTATGTGAAAACATGGTGTCTATTTTACCTGACCCTCAGTTTAAAGAAATCATGCCTTTATACGAAAATAGTTATACAATTCTATTAAGTAATTTTGAAAAGCAATTACAACTTAACATAAATAAATTTCGTTTCGGTTTTATTAACAAATTAATCGAGTTAGTTGAAAACTTATACGATAAAAAAGTAGAATTGAATATAGTTAGGTTAAAAAAATTACACTTAAATAGTGATCTTTTTACACAAGCTGTGGCTTTAAAATTAAGAAATAGAAATAACAGATTATATAAAGTATTGGTATCATCTTTAAATAAAGTAAAATTACCTAGAATAGACAGAGTAAGTGAATTTTACCATTACATCAATAAAGATGAATTACTTGTAAATATTATCAGAAATGATAATATAAGCTCTATGTTTAAAAATCATACTAATGATCCTTTAAATACCTTATTACTAGATACTTTCTCGGACGTTAACCATATTAAAGTAAAAGTTTTAAAGAGAACACACATAAAGCAACGTAGTATTTCTTTACGTAGTTATGTGTTTAGTATCTTAAAACACTTAAAAATGAGAGGTATTAGAATAGAAGCTAAAGGAAGAATAACCCGGAGACTTACGGCAGCTAGATCTGTGTTTAAAATGAAATGAAAAGGTGGGTTAAAACACATAGATTCTTCATTTAGAGGATTATCTGCTATATTGTTAAGAGGTCAATTTAAATCTAATGTACAACATACTTATATTGGTACTAAGAACCGTAATGGAGCTATTGGAGTTAAAGGTTGAGTAAGTAGTAATTAAAACTTTTACTATACCTTTTACATTCTTTCTACCCCTTCATACATTTCGCGTTACATTAATTCTATAAAACATAAAATAAATAAAGACATAGTCTGAACTATCTTGTAAAAGATAGTAAAAAAGAAATAATATTTATCTTTTTATTTCTAAAAAAAAAAACAAAAAGAAGGGTAATAATTACATCTTATAATAAACAAAATTGAACAGGCTAATTGCGCCAGATAGTACAAATTAAGTGCGCAGTTTGGCACCTCGATGTCGGCTTGACTTATCCACACGAATGCAGGAAACGAGTAAGGTTCGACTGTTCGTCGATTAAAAAGTTACACGAGCTGGGTTAAATACGTCGTGAGACAGTATGGTTTCTATCTTCTAGAGGAAATTAGAATAAAATAAAGTTAGTCCCCTCGTACGAAAGGAGCTGGGAATATTAACCTCTGGTTTACCTGTTGTTTGTGCGCCCAATATTAATTTAATTAAACATAGAAATATGTTTAATATGAGTCGGTTTTAAACAAATTTATATGTTTAAGCTGGGCAGGGATACTACTTTCACTTAAGTAGGTTCATAACATTGGCACGGCAGGAACGCTAAGTTAGTCAAAGATAAGTGCTGAAGGCATCTAGGTACGAAATATACTTTAATATATTCTTAAATATACGTAGTAGAACACTACGATTTTGTAAACAATAAAAAATGTTTGCAATCAATAGGCTTTAGTTGAAAGAATTTTAATATTTTAAGGCATAAAGTACTAATTTTATAAATAACTAAACATAACAGATATCGACTCAATTTAACTTATATCTTTTTTTTTGCTTTTGGCTCCGCCACGGTAAAAGAAAAGTACTACATATTTTAATTCGTCTGGTTAGCATAAAAGTAATGTAGCTGTTTTGTAACCAGCTGAAGCAAGCGCGATACTTGCACTGGACTTGGAAAGAGGTTTATTTCTTATTTTACATGTTTATTTTTTGTAAAGGGCCTTATAGTCAAGCGGTTAAGACATGACTTTTTCACTGTCACATGCGGGGGTTCGATCCCCCCTGAGGCTATACACACATAAATAAATACTACTCCTTGTAATAGGACGAAAAATAAGATATTATCTTTTTTTTTTGCGGATTGATGTAATAGTAACATAACTGGTTCATATTCAGCGCATATTGGTGCAAATCCTTTGTCCGCATACACAATTGGCTATTAACAAGGCTATAGCTTAACTGGTAAAGCAAGCTGCTCATGACAGCTGAGATGAGTGTTCAAATCACTCTGGCCTTAGTTAATTGTATTAAGTCCGAGTGCTGGAATTGGTAGACAGGACGAGCTTAAGTTTCGTTGATATTACATCATAGAGGTTCAAGTCCTCTTTCGGATACTTTAAAAATAATTAGATATAAAAAGGGGGTATAAGGCAAGGTTTCTTACACTTAAGCGCCATTTTTTAAGATATAAAAAAAAGTATATCTACACCTCATATAATTGGAAAGAGTCTTTACATGTTTAAACTTACTACAACACTATTAATAGCTATAAGTACTAATAAAAAGGGGAACTATGTTTTTTTAATACTTATTATAGTTGCCTATAATGCGTAAGTAAATCTAGGTTATTTTTCTTTAAAAATATGTTAATTGTAATCTTATAACTTAACGGGTATGTCTGTTAAAAAAGTCTAGTAACTAAAAAACATATGTTTGGTTAATAGAAATTTTTAATTAAGGGGACATAGTTTAATTGGTAAAACTGCGATTTTGCATATCGTTATTTCAGGATCGAGTCCTGATGTCTCCAAATTACAAACTAAGAGGGACTTTGCTAAAGTGTTAGGGCATTAAACTATGTAAACATATATCGTAAAGGAATATCACTGTAAGTATTTACGGACAAAGGATATTTAGCTCGGATAGCTCAATTGGTAGAGCGAAACTCTGAAGATGTTTAGGTTATAAGTTCAAATCTTATTTCGAGCATATTGTAAAGGTAGTGATGGAATTGGTAGACATGAATAGCTTAGGACTATTTGATTTTTTTAATTTTATCCGTTCAAGTCGGATTTACCTTATTTTACTTTTAAACAATGAAGACTTATTATTTAATAAATTTTATTTTTATATGTTGTAGACTAATCGGCAAGTCATAAATTTTTGGTATTTACCATTGAGTGTTCGAATCACTCCAACATAATTTGTACTTATTTACAGGGTTTTAGTGTAAATTTTACACTAAACAATTATTTTTACAAAATATGTGATACTTTTGTCAGGTGAATATAGTTCAATAGGTAGAACATCTGTATGTGGCACAGTCGGTTCCCTGTTCAAGTCAGGGTATTCACCCTAGAGTATAAAAATCTAAAGGTAATAATAGGCTATAAATAACCCTTACATTCACATAGAACAAGTATAGTTTTATTGAAGCCAGGATAGTTTAATTGGTTAGAACATTAATTTCATGCATTAAGAATGGGAATTCAACTTTCCCTCCCGGCTAACTATAAAGAAAATTTATTATCTGATGTTAATTTAAAAGGTATTTGTTTAGACGTCATACCATATAAAATACTGTCATTAGTACTATATCTTAATTTAAATAATAAGGAATAAGACACCCCTAATTTTAAATTGTTTAAAATTCCAGTTGTGAAATTGTCTAGATTGAAATTATTGGGATCAAAATATAAAGATTTTATCCGTGGTTTGGATCGCTGCACATTTTTACTATTAAACTTACTAAAGTTTTTCATTTTTTTTTATGTTTAACACAATACTATTTATAAAGATATAGATAACCTACCTACTTAATTAATCGAAACGATTCACTTGGAGCACGATTAGGATAATCAATACCTTCTTTCCATCCATATTCTCTTCCAGTTGAATCTCTATAAAACGATTCACTTGGACCTCTATCAGGATAATCCACACCATCTTTCCATCCATATTCTCTTCCATTAGAATCTCTATGCATAGATTCGCGTATATTACTATCATAAGAAGGTGGAATATCGGAAGATCTATTATTTATTTGATCTGCACTAACTTCTTTAACGATGTGTACTTAATAGATGGAGAGGAGGTTCACCTTTGTTTACTTTCTTTTCTTCTATTATACCCTATATCCATAGAGGGTCTTTACCTGCTTGCCTTTTTGCCTTTTCCCCTTTTTTACCCTTTCTAGTAGTCTATCTAATCCCTTTAAATTAGTATTGTGTTTAAATTATAATATATATAAAATAATTTATGATCAAATTTAATAGTTTTTTTTCCAATTTTTATGGTTCCATTTACATTATAATATTTTGTATTCAATTTTATTCTATTATTCACGTAGGTGATTTTTTACTTTGTGATAGTGTTGATAATGAGATCTTTTTGTCTAACGATCTTTATTCTAATCAACCTGATGTCAACAATAAATATAAGAAAAGAGATAAGAAAAGAGATAAAAAAAAGAGTAAAAAAAAAAGATAAAAAATAGAAAAAAAATAAATTATTACTATTTTTTTAAGGTTCAATATAAGTAATATTTTATTTAGCCGTTCTTAATTCGTACTAGACATATATTTAGTTATTTTACAGAGATTTAGCTTAAGTAGGGTAAAGCAAATTTAATTTAATTAATTCGTAATTAAGTTAAAAAAGTCAAAAGTTCAATACTTTTAATCTTTATATGATCATATATTCTATTATTTTAATAATTTTTTCTAATGCCGTTACTCTAAGACGAGATAAATCTATATTATACAGTAGAATTGCCTTAATCGCTTTACTCTTTTGCTCGATACAAGCAATAGGGACTTTATATATAAGTAATTTGGATACAGGTATAGGTTTGTTTGGTGGATTATTCCATGCCACAAGTACAACACACGTTTTTCACATCTTTATATTTTTAATCAGTGCCGTGATATTACAAACTACGGGGTTTTACCCTCGAAGGGTATGAATTGCGGAATATTCTACCCTAAGTAAATTATTTTTATATAATTTTAGATATTACAAAAAACAAATTCTTAATAAGATGGGAGAACAATTCAAAATAATAGAGTATCCCTTAATACTATTATTCATAATAACAGGGGCCGTTTTTTTAGTGTCTACCAGTGATTTAGTCTCAATTTTTATTTCTATAGAACTACAAAGCTATGGGTTATATTTACTTAGTACCTTGTATAGAAACTCCGAACAGGCAACTTCAGGAGGTCTTACTTATTTCTTATTAGGAGGATTAAGCTCTTGTTTCATATTATTAGGTACAAGTTTATTATATGCTAATTCGGGTACAACTAACTTAGATGGAATATATGTTATAACTAGTATAAGTGATTTGGAAAATGATAATAGTAACAACGTATTATACTGATATAAATCTTACTATATAAACTTTTCTTTACTTATATTTAGTGTAGGTTTCTTATTTAAAGTAAGTGCTGCACCATTTCATTTTTGATCACCTGATGTGTATGATGCCATACCCACTATAGTTACAACTTTCGTAGCTATTGTGGCTAAAATTTCTATCTTCATATTATTATTAGAGCTAGTACATTACACTAGTAATTCTTTATTTAACTTCCAATTCAGTTGAACTACTAGTTTATTGGTTAGTTCTTTACTTTCACTGATAATCGGTTCAGTAGTAGGTTTAGCACAGTTTAGAATAAAAAGACTGTTCGCTTACAGTACAATTTCTCATGTAGGGTTTATATTACTGGCTTTGAGTATTAACAGTATTGAATCTATCCAAGCTTTTATATTTTACTTAATTCAATATTCTATAAGTAATTTAAATGCTTTTATTATTCTTATANAAACTAATGTTCAGGTTCTGAGCGACGACGACGACGACAGTGAAGTGAAAGAAACAAACGAAGGTGGAGAAGAAGTTACCGGAGACGACGATGAAGAATTCGACGGTGGAGAAGAAGACGATGACGATGACGATGATGACGACGACGACGACGACGATGAAGAAGAGGTAGAATCTCTTGGGTTTTATTTCTATAAATATTTTTTTCCTGCTAATCTAAATATTAGATTTGAGCTATACTCCTTGAGAGCAGAGTATAGATCTAGTGTTATCTGCGTATCCTTAGGTCTCATTACACTCTTAATCTTCGTATGAGTCTCGATTTTCGCCGAAGACAGATTAGATCTGATTCCAATAAACAACAATTCTGAAATTCTATGAAGTGTCGTGTAAAATTTTGTGTTAAGGGCAGAGTAGGGTTTATCCTTTTTTTGTTTTCCCTAAATCAAAATTTAGGGTTTGTAGTCTTTCTTTTGTTCTCTGGGTAAATGGATTATAGAAAATGAAAAGAAAAAGCTTTTAATATATTTTCAGTTCGAAAGCCAGAACTTATAACTTTGGTCATGGTTCAATTGTTGTTCTAAAATCTGCAAAAAGTTTCCCGTTAATGCTGAAGTTCACGCAAAACCTAAAGTAGGGTTATCTGTTTTTATTTTTTTCCAAAGGGAAAAAAAAAATTATTTAATTTTCTATTGGATGCTAATTTCTGTCATTTAAAAGTCTTCACATGAGAAAATTCCAAACCTTTTGAAAGTAACCATTTGCTCTGTTTGGTTTCCTACAATTAAAGTGTGACTGCAAATCAAAGAGCATGTTTTGGTTGATCATATTACATTCAAACCGTGCAGGAGGATCTTGGGACAGAGTATCTAGTTAAGCCGGTTGGTGAGGGTGAAGACGAGGAGGACGCAAGTGATTTTAACCCGGAGGAGGATGGCGTGGAAGAAGACATCGATGAAGAGGATGATGAAGACGAAGTTGATGAGGACGGTAACTTGACTGCTGGCAAATCTGAGCCTCTGCCTAAGAGGAAGAGGGTTGCTAAGGACCAGAATGAGCAAGGAGCTGTTACTGCTGATGACGATAGGCCTTCTAAACGGTAGTTTTAACTTCAAACTGATCTCGATCCAAGAATGAAATCGGAACTGGATTCAAATTTCACAATATTTGAATCATTGATGTGGTTTCATGTAGTTTCTAATTTAGTTGGTACTGTTGCTTTTGAGTTTTTATGGATTGTTGTTTCTTTATGTTCCCTGAAACGGCTTCAAACAAGTTAAGTGTTCAATGATTTTATATAACGATGCTATTTAACAACTGGGGGTTCCTCTTTCCTTGTTTTTGTAGTTTAACGATGCTCTTATGAGTAAAATAAACAATGTGACCTTATTATCCAAAACATGATCCAAAAATCTACAAACAGCTCTAACCTCCTACGTTAACTGTTCTACGGTTTTCTCTTCTGGCGTTATTTGACTGATCCTGTCCTTGTTCCAGTTCATCAGCCCCATCTTCTTCTCCTTCTTCATCTTCATACAACACCATTACGACATTACCATCATCATCTACTTCGTACTCTACATTATCACCATCTTCCTCTTCCTCTTCCTCTTCATCAAACTCTTCCTCATCATCAAAGTCATCGTCGTTCATGCTTGCCCGAACAGAGTGAAACTCGGGTGGAGGAGGGCAGTCTTCTGTAATGGCCTCATCACGTTTCATCACAAGATGCCTAATCACCCTTTCATCACCATCTAACAATCCCTTGAATTCGTTTAAGTATTTCGCTTCTATCTCAAAGTTCATCAGTATATAGTGTGCATTCTCTGCCTTCTGTATTTTATATGCCAGTCTACGCATTCCCCAGTCACTAAACCTCCAAACTTTCCCTTTCTTCTCCTTAAAGAATTCTGAATATCAACAAACACAATTACCGCTATAACTAAAGGAACCGATATAGATTGGATACAGATTTTTATTCATAGGTCCTGCATGACATCTAGTGGGTGCATATAGGAACAAAGGAGCATGAGAAGGGGGGAAATTTAACCTTGCACTTTCTCATTGATGCTTTCGACCTCTTCAGCATGTTTTTCATGAATCAAGTAAACCACCTCATAGTGCCTCACTGCACAAACATAGGTTATACATCATCAAATGAAGTAATAATATCGAATCGATCTCAGAATCCATGACCTTCTCTCTATCTGAGTACAAACTAGTAAAGTATCAATGCTTGATCATATTCTTAGGTACGCTCTCGACCATCTAATGAAAACATTTTGCATATTTCCAAAAACCATCCTAAGGTTAAAACTACCATATCCTATATCTTACATTATCACCTTTTCTTCATAAGAAAGTTGAGATTTTACATAAATCATCATATATTTAGACGGGAGCGGAGAAGGAACAAGGGTAATGCTAGCTAATGAGAACCAGAGAACCGGCTTCCAGATAAGGCGTAAGCACATTTAGCCGCTTGAGACATTAGAAGTAAATTAAAACGGTTTAAAGAAGATGAACTTACTCCTTTCCTCATTTAAGTCACTCTGAAGCTGAAGATCCAGAAACTCATATAGCTCCTCTGTGCAAATGAGAAGAAACAAACAATTCTAACGACTAAATCATTTTGGAAAACCGAAACCAACACGCAGATAGTTTAACACATAATCAATCACTCACTTTCTTCAGCATCAGCAAAATCGGGAAGTAGATCACCTTCTTCATCGATCTTCTTCTGATAACCCAATCAAAGAAAGAAACAATTACACAACTTCAGCATCAATGATGGATCGGAAATGGAGGATAACAATAATCATTAACTCAGAGAAATCGGACCAATATAGAGAGCACTGCAATACAAAACAACATATATTCTAGATTGGACTCGGAGAATACAGCTAAATTCCACAAAATCGAAATCAGCTACTGAGATAAGCGATTAAGAAACTCTAACCTCTTTAAGAAGAATTGATTCAGGAAAAGGACCAGTGGCTTCGTCAGGTCTAGCGGAAAAGCAATGGTTGTCATCTTTCTTGCTTTTCTTCTTCTTCGCCGCCGCGACCAAAGGAAGGGATTTAGATCCTCTGCGGCCGAGACTAAGACTCAGACACACGCGCGACGGGTTGATGAACGAATCTCGACCGTCTATTCTGGGCCTGAGAGACACCAGAGACGAAGACGTGTGCAGGAGTGACTCCATTTGAGAAAGCACGAGCAAGGAGAAGAAGAAGAATTCCGGATTTTAGCGGAAGAGCAGGGAATTTGGGTTTTGGATAAGAAAACTTTCAGTAAAATTTTACTTGGGCCCTACTATTGTTTATCATTGCCAAAATCGCCCCATATAGTTTCGTAGTATCAAAGAAAGACCACTTATTTTGTAATCGTCGCGGCAAATTTGGTATAAAAAAAAATATAATCAATAATGAATAACGGTAAAAATGTCTGTATAATTAGAAGTGATAAGAAATAGCCGTACATTAAAAGATTATGATTCAATTGTAAAGTTCGATTGGTAAGAAATCATCATCACTTCGTCAGTACAATAAGATCGGTAAAACTAAATTATGAATGGTTTATCTTTGGTTTATTTACATTGCACCGGTAGTAAACCGGAATTTTAATAGGAGGGTTTTGGAGAAATTCAGAGAGTCGGAGAGTTTCTACGGGAGTTTTAAATTAATCCCTATTGGCATTGATAATAACGATATTGAGTCGATATTATCAATTTTACTAAAACAAGACAAATTATGTACTCCACAGAACAAAGAAACAATATAGTGTGATCAATTGTAGATGTGTATTTTGTTGTACATTCATGTGATTCTTGTTATCCGAAATCATTATTATTTATTATAAGATGGTTGGATAGTACTTGAAATAGAACAGTAACATGTTAATATGTGGTTGGAATCTGTAACAAAAACAAAAGTATGATGATATCTAAAGGCGTGACGGAAGTTCTTGACCGTTAATAAAGGAACGGAAAAGCGCGAGGGCTTCTTCAGGTTTATTGAGAGGAACCAAGTGCCCAGCTCCTCTCACCGTTACAAACGTTAACCCTTCGTACTCCGTTATCCTCCCTCCCACCTTCACAAATCACATACAAACAAAATATTTGGATAAATAAATGTAGAATCTATACGATGATTTAGGCTAACAAAAAAAAAGAAAGCGGAAAAACATCTAACCGTACCAAATTAAACTTGTTTGGCGAAAAAATCTTATGTCTTTAAATTTAATTGACCAAAAAACTGTGTATAAATCAACCGTAACCTTTTATCACAAAAATAAAAATAAAAAACAAATCAACCGTAAACAATAACTTTCATAACTAACCCTTACCTGATGATTGTGGAACCAAGATCGCCACTCAGATTTGACGGAGAGGCCTAAAGCTTCAACACAATACCGACTTCCGATCACCGGCACTCTCCCGTCGGCGTCTCCACTGTTACACACTAACAAATATTACATAGTCTATCTACTTTCAAGCTTTAATATATTCAACCAAAAAAAAGGTGACCAGAAAAACCAAGCGGTAGTGGACTAGTGGTTCCTGCTAACATAAGTGTCGGCGTTGTGGGTATGTGCTCCAGGGATCGATTCTCCGCGAGTGTGACTTTCATTAATTTAACCCGTTTGGCCACGGGATCCTATAACATGTTCTGGTCCCGGGCACGAGGAACCCAACCTCGTTAAAATGTTTTTCGATTAAAAAAGAAAGGTGAGCAGAAAATATTTCTATAGAGATGTAAATCCAAAGAGACGTACGTACAACAGTTTGGTGAATAAATTACAGTTATCATAGAATCTTCGGTGGGTTTACTTCATGAATCTCGTGTTATATTCCTATATATCATCCTATGAATCACCCATATATATTTAAACATGTACTGATTTTTTTTCTTTCAAAAACTACCATAATTTATTTTAATTTCTAAAATAATATCACAATTATCTCAAGAAGGGTTGTGGAAAAAAATAAATTATTTCCTACAAATGATTTAGAACTCATTTTGTATGTCTAAGAACCATTCTTAAACTATTTTGTGGTATTTTTGAAAATTTTCAAACATTGTGAAATTTTTAGAAAATAAAATAAATAGTGGTATATTTTAAAGTACCCCATAAATTAGTATGTATGTTTTATGTTAATTTTTCGTGTTCCTTCAAGAATCTCGTGCATATTATTATGTTTCAAGTTTTTAACGAGGATTTCTTGGGTTCATCTATTAGCCTCCCAACATATTTGAAAATATAATTATCCGTTTTCATAAATAAAGAGTAGATCAGTTTTGGGGGGGGGGGGAGGAACACTGAATTAACCGTCAATTTTGTTCTATTTAATATATATTGTATCAGTGGGGTCTTATATAATTTTTTTTTCTTTGGATAACCAGAAGTTTTGGGTCGAATCTCGTACATCCCGCTATCATTCGAACATGTGACATCTTCGATTACCCCATAGTACATTTCCAATCGGGCTATCCACTTCTGATTTGGGGTCCTATATTACTTTATCTATAATGATCACCACTATTTGACATTTAAATTGAATGAAAACCGATTATTGAATGAAAACAAAAAAAAAACCAATTATATAGATAAAGTGTATGTAGAGTACCTATAGACCCATATCTTGAGACCAGCTTTGATGAGCTTACTGTAGGTAGGCAACATTGAGGAGACCGTGAATTGGTACGTTTGCAATATCGAATCACTGTAATCACAATAATAATAATAATAAATAATATATCTAAAATTTAACATATCAACCTTGTTTAATATATAAATAAATTATAATTTGGAAATTCAGACCTATTGTATATAATACTTACTTGCAAACCTTCCACCTTGATACACCTCGGTTAGTGGCATGAAGAGACGATCGAACATCGACTCTGTTGAAATATTTTTCAGCGTAATCAGAGTAACAAGGATCGTAACCTTCAAACCATCTCACTCTCTTGAACCAGTCTTTGATCGCTGGAGACTTATAATCTCCGACGCCTAAGAAGGAAGCTCCTGATGAGCTATTGGTGGTGCACTTGGGAGCATAAATGTTATAAATATCGATCTCTTTGTATTTTTGGAACATTGTCTTCATGGCGACGTTGCAGGGCTCCGACCAATTCGAAGACTTGAAGTCGCAGTTACGTTTTGCGGTGTCGTAGAGATTGTCGGAGATCACTGCGTGGCTCCATGCGTATTCTAGAATCCCTTTGTTATCGTACTCGTCGTCCGTCAATGGATTTCCTACCTAAGTTGACATAAAAGAGGTTAAATTTTTATAATGGCTTTGTTTAAACATAACTGAAATGCGAATTTTCAAAAACTGGCGGATGAAATTGAAAAAAAAAAGAACTTCATTTAATTGTTAATTATATATAATTTTTTGGTCAAGTAATTATGTGTACTTAAGATTTATTCAGCAAAAAAAAACTGTTATTATTTTGATATTCTTTTATGCTACGGATTACCAAACGGGTCTAATATATTAATCAATCTGTGTTGATAATAGAAACTTTGTTTTTAAAAAGAAGACATCGGTCGCATATATTGGTTCAACGTTACCTCGTGCACGTAGTTAATAGTCGTACTCGCGAATATATGATTACTACGTAATCAATAATTATTTAATATACGTTGACTAATAAATAATAATACGTACGATGAAGCCTTTGAGATTAATGAAGGAATCCTTTGGTTTGACTTTGTTTCGATCGTATATAAGCTCGGCTAGCTGAGGTGCATAGTGACCTGTAAAGTGTAAACCCATACCATGTCATATATTACAATTTTCTAACTAGTTTATATAAAATTCATTTTAGTTCTATTCTTCAGTTTTGTACTTGTTTAATCCTATATATATCTTTTTTTGCTTAATTAGTTGATACTCTAGATCCAGATATAACGAAATCGACAACTCCAGAAAAACGTAAACACGAGAGTAATTAATTAAACTCACCGGCATAGCTTTCACCAGCAATGAAGAAATCACGAGACTTATATTGGGGATACCTTGCAAACCAAGAAACCAGGAAGTTGTATGCATCTTCCGCTGTTGCAAAACATTTTCACTTTTATTTCTTAGAATTAATTAAGATTCATTATTCCACTTTGTTTAGGCTTTAGACTATAGAGAAAGATTTTTCTATTAGTTTAAATAATAAAAACTGTGAAGAGTTGACCAGGCCATCTTCTTCTTGTCGACTTACTTACCAACGAAAACGTCGTTGAGGTTGTCCAAATCGGAAGATGAGTTGGTGTACGAAAACCCTACTCCAACCGGTGATTCTAAAAACAACATATTTGCTTCTGCAATTATATCAACAATCATTTCGTGATTATTATAAATACTCCGTGAATTTTGGTTTTAGAACCGTCGTGAATTTTGTTTTGTCGGGCTAATATTTCATAGTTAGACATAGTTAGAAAAGAAAAGGCAAAAAATAAAATAAAATAAAAACCTTGGACCCAAGTGTATTGATTGAATCTAAGGCTTGTCCCATTTTCAACAACACGAAAAGGTCCTAATTCAGATGCTGCTCCATATCCAATAGATGAACATCCAGGACCTGCGCGGCAGACTCATAAACATAAAGAAAATTAAATAAATTAGAATAATAATTAATATATAAGTGATGTAATTATTACCTCCATTGAGCCAGATAACTAGAGGTCTTGTTGGAGGAGTTTCAGACAAGGCTTCAAAGAACCAGAAGAAGAGTGATCGTGTATTTTCTTGATTGACGCTGACATAACCTGAGAAATGAGAGATCTCTGGATTCGATGGTTGTTCCGGAAGATTTACTACTTTGTCTGAATTTTGTGCTTCAATGTTATAATCTTGATGACGTAATGATAACAATAATAATGAGATGATTAGCAGATAATTTAGTTTTTTTCTCGGAGGACTCGAATCCATATCAGGTTTTTGTTGGATCTTGGTTTTGCCTTAATTTGTCTAGCCTGGAATGTGTATAAATAGTGAATACGTACTGATTATGGTGATTTATTGGGAATGTTGGTTCATTGTGGAAAGTAGAGTATGTGGCCACAAATGTTAAGGATAAGTTTTTACAATTCCTATTTTATTTTATGTCAAAATTGTAATGAATGGAAGCTGAATATGCACTTCTGAGTTGTGAACAATTCATTTAATAACTTATTAAAGTTTTAATTTTGTGGTATCACAAGTAGACATAATTGAAGTTCATCAAGATTTTTTTCTTTTTTCTTTCTGGTTTAGTTTGATTACAAATTAAATTAATAGTAACTGCCAATTTCGACCATATTATAAACATTACAAAAGTAATATTGATATTAAAAAAAGTTTCTTATTTGCTAGATAAATAAAGAAACACTAGTACTATGTTGTTTTCAATTTCAGACTGTGAGAAATTAGATAAAATAAGTGAATAAGTAACTATTAGACGTCACTCACTAGTTACAACTAAAATGCCCTAACCATCGATTTATATATTTTATTTTGATTGTTAGAAAAAAGAAACTTCGTTGTTCGCATACTAATATTGCTTCTTCGAATTCTATAAAGGTTTTAGATGGCCGTGATGTGCCAAGTATTTAGCTCCACTTATTATCATGTGATTGGCACTAACTCACTAACGAAGAACCAAAGTCAATAATGAGATTCCACATCTTACAACTTCCTAAAGGCTTAGCCTCATGATTTAGTGAACTATATATATACAACTACCGTCAGCGTTTTGTTCATAATGCATATGATGTGGACATTTTTACATTTTGTTTGTGTAATAGAAAATATCCAGAATATTTACCCCAAAATATCCAGAATTATTTATATATACCATGAGACAATTCATCGGTGTCATTTTGTGATACATTACATTTCCATTCGAGCTAGTAAAGAACAACACTGTTGGCGTCGTTATATAACTATTGAAGACAACCACTAACAACAGTACCCACTTCATAACCCTTTCTTCCCAGAACAATCAAATCTTTTACAGCTATTGTTAAGCATATGCATGAGGGTATTGTTGAAATTATTAGACATGATCACCAAACCTTTTCATCTTCGAATTATGATTAATGTGTTTAGTTGATTCAGAAAGCATCTCAAGCTAAAAAGCTTGTGGACGCATTTGATGTTTAAATAGTAGACGCATAAGAGAGATCGAACATAAAACAGCTAAAAATCAGTAGTTCAAAAAAAAAAAAAACAGCTAAAAATCCTTTCAATATATAAACTTAATCTTATCTCAATATTGTGCATGTTTAGCTATGATTTTTTTTTAATTTGTTATCATGTCTAGTGTGATGTTATTCCGAAAACACTAACTACTCTAGGCTGGATCCAAAAACATTATTTGTTGCAAGTATTTGTTTTCAAGTAGTGGAGAAGTCGGTTGAATGCCAACTGGACGGCTCATGGATATATAAGGTCAGATTCCTTGAGCGGACACAGATGGGTCGAAGTGGAGGAGGACAGAATTATCCACTTAGGTCTGAAAGGATCACGTAGATGTTTGTCACCCTTTCATACAGAACTCATCGAATCTCTTATTTAGGCCATGAAATGCCTAATATATATTGATCCCTTTGACCAGTGTCAGATTTGTCTCAGATAGCACCGAAATGCTTACGACGTTGGCTAAGAGTGGCATACGTTCGCAGCGGAGCTAGCAGATTTTCAGAATCTTAAGACTTTTTCCCTTTCTTTTAATATTAGTTATATCCTTCGTTGTAAAAATGTTCTTACAGATTGCCTCGCTAAGAGAGCAAGAACACGCGGACACCTTTTCTTCTATATAAATCTGTCGATACCCGACTGGCTCTCCCTAGAGGATAGTCTTTTTCCCGCTAAATATTTAAAAATCCAACTCACACTAACATCTCCTTAATGAAATGATGTTCTTGATGTCAAAAGAAAAAACAAAAATAATGGAGAGATCTGATGTGTAAGTATATAACTTTTATTTTTGTTTTTCGGATATAACTTTGATATTTATAAACTTAAAAATGCAGAGAAAATTTCTCGAGAAGGATTATCACCTACCATACCAAGTTGCTCAGTGTTTGAAAAATCTATCTACCTGCAAAAAAAAAAGAAAAAAATACCCTCCTCTCCTTTTTGGTAATGACTGAGACTAATGAGAATCGGAGCTAGTTATTAAATGGGCCGAAAAATGGGCCATCTCTGCTAACATAAACAGAAAATTTCGATATCAAACGTTACTTTATAAGGGACTGATAATGGGCTAAAATAAAATTACTACTAAAAATCCTAATGTCTTCTTCAGTAGACCTTCTAAAATACACATAGACTCCTGAAAGGACGGCTGCAAGCCTGTAAAAAAAAATGGCGTTTTACATTTAAGACTCGGTATAATACTATTGTAATTGTTTATATATTTTCATAACAAAAACTGAAAAAATATCATATCCCTAAGTAAATAAATACTTAACTTCATATAAGGAATAGTAAGAGCAATTCTTGGAAATTGTTACTAAACATTTTATGTTTCCTTACTTTTGACATTTTACAACACAGTTTTTCTCTAGCAGTTAAACTAAAGTATTGATAAGTTATGGGGCCAAAACTAGAATACACGAAAATGTTGAGGGCAGGTAATCAAAAATCTCTAAAACATAGTACAAAGAGAAGGGACAGAAGAGGAACGGACGGATTGATATGGGCAAAAAAATAAACGAAACAAAAATCATTACTCGTCATAATTTTAGGGGACCATCCCTTTTGAGAAATTAAGAGCCTTGTCCTAGTTTTGTATTTACCAAAAAAATGCTTCTTTTTAAAAAAAAAATTAAAAGATAGCAATGTCTTTATCAATACGGTATAAAGTATAAACTAATAATATATAGTCACACATTCACACGTTAAACGAAATATTGATTAATTTAGGAACGCAGGTCAAGGGATTCTTTTTGGCGTCATCAATTGATAAATTAATGTTTGTAATAGTTATAAGTATTTGATATTACTATTTATTGCATTATTTTGACCATCTTATGTCTTAGGAGACTGTGATTCTCCCGCACGCCCACAAAGTTTCTATTCCCCACAAATCTCAGATCTTTTATTACTTATTTTGAATCGTAATAGCTCTTTTAAAACGAATTCGATCTTCCTTGGCTTACTTCATTTTTCAGAAGATGGATAGTTTTTTAAATATAATGAAAATCTCCCGAACTAAAAAAAATAGAAAAACACAATAGAAGAAGAAACTTCTTAAAAAGTTATACGTTTGATAACAGGAAATGTACAAAGTTGAGAAACAGAAACAAAAACACACTATCATTTTTGTATTTATGATTTATTTTGAATTTTGAAAGTTAGTTAGTGTTTTTCCCTAGGATTGAGGAATTCCATTTACCAAGATTCTCTTAATTTGCTCAAACTCAGTCTCTTCACCAATTAGTGAATAATTATGTTTAGCTATGAAGCCTAGTCCGGCTAAATTTTATTAAAAAAAATGTTACGATTAATCAATCGTGTAAATTAAAATATAAGTTATTTGAAAAATACATTTAACGTGAGAAAACCAATTAAAAGAAAAATAGAAAATTGTTGACAAAGAAAAGAAAAGTAAAATGAGACACAGTTTCGAGTTTTTATTTGACCTTGTTGACTTTTGTTTCGCTTAGGACCAAGAAACTGCTAACTCAGAGGAGAGGACCACCTCCGGGCAGAACGGTCAGGTGTTCGGGCAGGTTGGTCTATGAATATCGCAGCGCTGACGTCATCAAGATCACCTAAATAGCTCGTTTCGGCTTTCGAACAATGACAACGCCAATTGGGCCCCGGCCCACGAAGGTTTATTATCTTCTTCTTTTTGTGTGCAAATAAGGTTTATTATCTTTTATTTATTTTTTATTTCCTCGCCTTAAAATCACTCCTTCGCTGGACACTTTCTTCATCATCCCACCGTTTCTCAAGACTGTCTCTCTCTGTTTCTACTTCTCTCTCTCAAATGGAACAGAGAGAAGAGCTCTCATGGATGAGAAAAACGAGGCAGGAGTTTCTTCAAGGTATATATCTATATATGTATGTGTGATAATATATATCTCATACATGTAATGTGAAGAGTCAGGGTTTCCTCAGTTCGAAGTCATGTTTTGTTCATTGTTGATATCTTAATGATGTAAAACAGATATATAAGGATATATATATATAAGTACTGAATCATATAATACATATATGTGGGGTATCTATATATATATAGTGTAGCGGTGTATATACATAGTCATTATTTATGACTACATGCATATCGCAATATATATATATATATATATATCCACACTTTCACTTCTTTCGATTTACGAAGAGGAGTGTTCTTAATTATCGTCATACGTTTTTTGGCACATATGTTTATCATAAGTATTAATATGCACAACCTAACACATGCTATATAAACATGTGTATATAGACTCATATATGTATTTATTTGTGCATGAACTAGCTTTCTTATGTATACGTATGTCATTGGATAGGTCTAAAATGGTCTGGACTTTTGAAGCTAATATAATATCATCCTCAAAAATTTGAAATCACATAATATACACTTACAATTGTAAAGAGTAATAAATTCTTTTTTGTGTCTGCAGGCAATAACAAAACCATAACCATCACGATGCATAGTGATTATTGGGTTCCTTGTGCTGAGACATTAAGTTTCTCTTTGGAAATCCAATTTCATTGATAGTCCGGTGTTATCCCTACCTGAGCTTATTGTCTTTTTTTTTCTTTTTTTTTGTCTTTTTTTTTTTAAACTTATTTGTTCCATTCAATTATTCTCTTTTCTTGACCTTGTAAGGCCTTTTCTTGACCTTGTAAGACCCCATCTCTTTCTAAGTGTCTCCATCTTCTATCATTTTACAAATTTTCTACTATCTTTTTTCGATGTAAAATATGTATGTATATCTACCCTTTATTCGTCCGAGTCATCTTCTCCTATCTTGTCTATCCCTTCTGAGCTAATCCTTACATCTTTTGTTTGGCATTGATGTATGGTTGATATAAATTCCAAATTTGAAATAAAAAAACTTAGCTTTTCTTCTGGTTTAAATTTTGTTGGTGTTGGTTATATTGTTGTAACAAAATT
Organism: Eutrema heterophyllum; assembly: GCA_002933915.1. Classification (NCBI taxonomy): domain Eukaryota; kingdom Viridiplantae; phylum Streptophyta; class Magnoliopsida; order Brassicales; family Brassicaceae; genus Eutrema; species Eutrema heterophyllum. The sequence continues at coordinate 41,442 of PKMM01051853.1, forward strand.
AAAGGAGGTGAGAAAAGTCTCGCTATCAAGGGGACTGGCAAAAGGCAATGAATAAGGAAACGGGCAAAAAGAATTATGCCTTTACTCTCTCTTTTAAGGCTTTGGACAGGAATTTACTTTTGTTTTATGTGTTGTGTTTGTTTGGGTCTGACTGACCCCCAAAGGCCAAAGCCAAACCAGAGAACTCTCTTAATAAATATTCCCTCAGAATCATTTATTGCCCCTTTCTCTCTCTTTCTCTCACTCGTGACTTATGTTTCTCACCTTCGGTACTAATATTTTTACCAGTCCTAAACTTTGAATTTAACTGCGCTTTTACAAATAATACTCTCCTTGTTCCATTATGTAAGATGTTTAAAATAATTTGTTTTGTTTCATTTTATTTAATTTTTTCCAAAGTTTCTATGCAAAAGTTTATTTAATTAGATGTTTGTGACTATTTATATGATGCAGTATGTTTTTTGATTGGTTGATTTATTTTTAGTTAGATATTAAATGATGTTTTTAATGTAAAAAATATATGAAAAACTAGAATTTATGTACCGCGATTTTAACTTAAAATTTTTATATAATGGAACAAAGCGAGTATAACTTAGAACCGATTGACGGACGGGTAAGACCAGCACAACTTGACTTTAAGATTTGATAGATGTTTAATGTCTCTATTACCCGGTTAACCTAGTTATTAGATTATGCTATTGTTTTCTCTCCTGTTAGGTAATATCATATTATAGGTATTCATATTATATGCATTTATCAGTAGACAATTTTATCAATATAGTATTCAAAATAATAACGACAAGTCAATATTTTTTGTGGTCAAATGTAATCAAACCAATAAACACCGTCTATGGTCAAAGAATTACTAGGCCAAAACCGCAGCAAACAACAAACTCCATAAAACCCTTCGATGTGTGAAGACTTGGTTCTGTATTTTTACTTTTTACATTTTTTTTAATGGCAAAAAGATCCATGCATAATTATTAGTTTGATCTTTAGAGGAGTCATCAAATAGAGAGAAAGTGGTAAGTTTTACTGAGAAGAGAGGAAAAGCTGAGCCACGCTTTTGTGTTGCATACGAGAATAAATGTTGCTTATTTTTTTCTCTTATCTTTTTGCCATTCCTCATAAATACATATCATGTGAGGACTTATGATCAGTCTCATATATCATAATTGTACATTTATAAGTAACAAAATTTACAGTTGATTTGTTTGATAGCTTTCATATCAAATCAACTACTCTGTATATCCAGTGTATGTACGTATAGTTGATTTATAGGCGATTTGATATATCAGTTTCAGATTCCAGATTTGAATTCTAAATCTGCAATGTAATATTTATATAAATTTATTTCTGTTAAACAGATAAAAATATATCGAATTCTAAATTTTCTTTTTGTAGTTGACAATTTTATCATCTATAGATTTTTTTTCTTTATTAAAACAATAAATACGTTTCTTCTTGGAGAATTTTTTTTTTTTAATTGGGTTTATATGATAGAGATATATAACAACACGGACATTAGATAAGGGTCACATGATGGCTGCATTTGCCTAACCTGTTCGCCATGTTTTTATATTTGCCCGGTCACTAGAGTTTTTTTTCTTTGTTTAGAAAGTACTATTAGAGTTAGGGTTAGGGAGAAATGAGTTAGCCGTTCTACGAGTTTATTCTGCTCAATTCTTTTGAGTTAGGGTTGTGTTTATTTTAAAATTTTGTTTGGCTGTAACTATACGTAGATATACAATCATATTAACACAACTATTTTGACAGTAAACAATAATAATGTTGTTTCATGAGAGCGAAGTTATGTTTATGTGTATATATATATACTTTTGTCTAATTATTTTAATTATGTGTATCTAGTACACAGCCATTAATTCAAGTATCCTTTTAGCATATTTCATGTACTATTTTTTCAAAATAATTTATCTGATGCTGCTGGAAGTTGAGCAGACATCATTTACACCAATGTCAAAATCATCAGTTTTACTTTGTTTTATTTCAATAAATATGATAATTCTAGTATAATGTTTGTAAAACATGCATGACATATATTTTTAAAAATTTGGCCATTTATAACGATGTAAATCTAAAACCATATGTTAAGCATGTAAATGTGTAGGGAAGGTTGTTAAATTTGAATCCGTATAAGGAAATCAGAAGTTTACTAACAATTTATGTGCTGATATTGAGTAAATCGTAAAAGTTTCCACTTAACCAAGTTGCTTTGGCAAGTGGAAATGAGTGGGTATGTGTCATTTTCCATCTGGATTCGAGTCATCTTGGCCATCTTTTTAAATCAGCAAATTGTTGGCGTGTATCCCAATTATTGGGCCTTTGGAATTAGTTTTGGACCTAGAAAACTTTTGATATTGCAGTTTATAAATAAATAAAAAACTCCCTCTGATCCATAATAGTTGATGTTTAAGGATTGTACACACAAATTAAGAAATCACACAAAATCATAATTTTTTTTATTTTTTCTAAATTAAAACTTCATTTATTGTCTAATTAAACACAATTCAACCAATGATAAAAAAAATTGCAGAATATAAATGGTCAAAAATAAATATAAAAATTTTAATTTTGTATTGAAAATATAAAACATCAAAAAACAAAATCAAATAAAATAAAATATTTTTTTTTTTGATTAAACATCAAATATTATTGACGGAGGGAGTAGTAAAAGTTTCCACTTCATCTAAATGAATTTATTTTGTCAGCCCCTTTAGTTATACAAAAAGTCTTTGGTCAAAATCAATTCCCAATATCAATGCCAATTTTTGGTTTTAATCATTGGCATCTTCGACTTTTAAGACAAATTCAATACAACAAACTACAAAGAATTGTATTATTATGTCCAATAATTAAAGAGACTTTACAGAAAAAATAATAGTATATATGGGCATTTTTTTATTTTGGTTCTTATAATATTCATATAATCGAGGTTATGGTGGTGGTACGTTCTACAACGAAATGATTGTGTCTGCAAGTGGACAATTAACATTTAAAAATAAAAAAGGTTTGCAACATATTTACTTCCTTTATTCGTAACGGTACCAAACATAGCATTAAAAAAGTCTTGGAATTTTTGTAGATATAAAATGACTGTATTTGGAATTTTGATTTGGGTGCAGGATTGTTATTCACTCCCTCTATATTTTAAGATTGGTGTTTTAAGTTTTTTTTTTCATACAAAACATTTAAAGTACCATATATATCCTTTTAAAAAATGAAAAAGTATAATAAAAAAAATTAACTTTCCATAGTTTTTACTACAAACATCAGTACTTTTCATATAACAAAAATTGAAGTATAAATCATTAAACGAAAAATGGCAATAGATTTGTAAAAAATATTATTGAATCGATTTCCTTACCTAACGGCTAACGCTAAAACTAAATGTACCATATGCTCTATAGCCCAGCAGTGATTTAACTTCGCCAAAACCCTAATACTACTTATATATATATACAATATCTTATCCTCGATTCTACTTAACTAGGACCAACGAATCATCTCTTCGCTTTTAATATGAATCGAAGTTCCCACGTAAACGGTCAATAATTCATCCAATAATCGATGTTGACAAAGAAAAAAATCCAATAATCAGTAGTGAGATTATATAATATACCCATAGATAACGGGGCATATATGTGTTTCTTTTTTAGTTTAAAAGCATTCGTTCTTATGAATCATGATGATCATTGTACCACCAATATAGATACATACACACATACATATACATAAAACGTGTATATAAATGGAAGGGACATGAAGAAGAAGGATGGGACAAGATGTTCAAACTTTATACTAAGAATGGGTAACAACTTAACATGGCTCACTCATCAATTCTCTCTTCTTCTTCTTCTTCTACTTATTATTGTTCCCTTTCCCACTTTTTTTGGCTTTAGTGTTTTTCTTTCTAACCCTTTTCATGTGATTCCCACTTTGTTTGTAAATAACGTTAATTATTTGACACTAATTATTTGATTATAAAGATATAAGACTAAGTTGATTGTGATGCTTTTAACATATTTTTCTAATCATATAATGTATAATTTATGGTTAAATTTACTTTAAAAAATGTTTTCCCACCTTTGTGTCTGAAGTTGACGAGCGTGTCTATGCTTATATGAAACTGAAATCATTTTCTGGGCCATTTGTTTGTACTTCGATATTTTTGATGAAACATGCCTCTCGGCCCGTTTTATCAAAAGTTTCATTGACCCAAATTTGGTATAGCCCATACATGACCAGTCACAACCCGAGCTAGGTCCGGCTTTTCCTTCTACTGATTTAAATTGTTTTCAGAACTTATTTATTGTATATAATAGGATTCAATCCGCGCTAACTATATATCGCGAAGTAATTTTTGTTTAAAAATTATTTTGAAATTTTAAGAAAAATTGTTTTTATCTGAATTTTAAAATATGTTTAACTAATGATTATTGATAGAACTATCAACCATAAAATATGTTTAACAAATGACTATTGATATAATTATCAACTCGGACTAACATGTCTACTTAATCCGTGTTGCAATAAACTAAAATATTATTCGGACTAATCCGCAAAAATCTATAATCTTGAAAACATAACTCTAATATGCACCGCTTAATGACTATGATTTTTGTGGTCAGTCCACAAACTCTTTAAAAAATCAATTTTCCCGTGAAAAATATTGCAAGATTTCGAATATATTTTTTCTTTGAATATGTATGTAGGGGTGGGCATTCGGTTAATTGGTTCGGTTCGGTTCGAGTTTTTTTGGTTTTTGGGTTTTCGGTTTTAAAGTATTAGGTCCCATTCGGGATTAAATTCTATTTTGGTTCGGTTCGGTTTTTGGTTTTTTTGGGTTTTATAAATAATAACCAAATTAGAATCACTTTTGTATAATTTCGATTATTTCGGATAATACGGTTAATTTTAAATAAGAATAAAAAGTTTGACGATTGTGAAAACAAAAAAAATGAACAAAGAAAGAAGAAGAAACATTTTCTAGATTATTACGGTTGTTAAACTCATCTCCAAAATCATAGTTTTGCCTTTGTTTTTCACTTCCAACTCGACAAAAAAAAAAACAAAAAAATCAATGGTTTAGTGATTCAACTCACATTCGAATAGAGAGCAATCTATGGACACATGACATTAATGTACTTTTTCTCAAGTATAAAAATTCATACGATAAACTACTCTACTTTGGCTAAACAATTCAGTTCTATATTAATTTAGTTTCAAGTGCTGCGTTCCTTAACAATGGAAGATCAAATATATTCTTTTTCATATTTTCCAAAGAAAGCATCATGGTTTAAGAGTTTCAATTTACATATTCACTAAAACAAAAACCAATATAAGATAACTTAGTTTCGTAATAGCGAATTATATGGTATGTAGGCATACCTTATATGAGTTGGGTTTTAATTCGGTTACCTAATCGGTTAATTTGGTATTCAGTTAATAAACCGAACCAAACCGAAAACCGAATAAATTTAATAATGTGTCCATTTGGGTTATTCGGGTTATCCGAAACCAAACCAAATAACGTTATTTGGTTTGGTTTGGTTTGGTTCAGTTCGGTTTGGGAAATATGTCCAACCATATATGTATGGATTGATTATTATTTAATAATATCATAATAATTAATAAACTAAATAGTAAATAACCTCTTTGATGGGAAATAAATACTTTTCATATTCTCATCAATAATTTTAAAAGACAATTATATCATTTCCTATTTCAATTATCTTTTCTTATTTGTAATGACATTTCATGTAATAACTTACAAAACAAAGTTCATTTTCAAAAATGTGTTCTTAAATAATATTATAGATTTAATAATATTGTAATAATTAAGAAACTAAATAGTATATAACATCTTTAATGAGAAAAAAATAATTTNATTACTCCATTTTTTACTCTAAATATAATATTATAAGTATATTCTTCTTTTTCTATTTTATTGTTAATTGCTAATAATACACTTTATCTATAAAATTTACAAATTCACTCATTAATATTTTTTTTCTTTAAAAACTTCCATAAATTAATCTAGTGTTCAAATATATATTGTGATCAATATATAAATAAAATTTAGCTTAAGTTTTTTTTAAAGTGACCCATTAAACAATTCTTAAGTGGATAAATATAGTGGATTTAGAAATTTAATATGTTAATCTGAAATCACTTAAATTTTAAAGGACTATTTTATAAAAAAAAAATTCAACTCCAAAATAGAGTGGAAAATGAGATTACTCCATATTTGGAGTGAAAAATGGCATTTCCCAATTTTGTTAAAAGTATAGTTGGGTTGAAGGTGATTTTACTCCAAAATAGAGTTTGAAATCAGATTTGGAGTAGGGTTGAAGATGCCCTAAGTATTTGTTAAATTCCATTACATTTTATTGATAAAAACTGAAAATCATAAACAGTTTTCGTTGTTTTGTGGTATAAATATAAAGAAGAAATTTCGATTACCGTTTTATAGACTCCTTAAATCCAGGAAAAACTTTGATTAACTGATATTCCGTATATGAAAATTTCTTATAGATAAAAATAAATTGAAGTTTTTTATAAATAAATAAAATTACATAATTATTTCAGATTGTTGACAGTCGATCTCCCCAATATAGCTCAGTCACCTTTATTTTGGAGATGATATTAATTGGAAATGTTTGATGAGAATTGAAAGGTAGGCCGCCTAACATCCAATCAAATTGGTGACAAAGAAAACCCATGAAATCATATAACTCACTCATACATATCGAGAGACGTAAGTGTATATAAAAAATTAGACATTAATTGTGTGAAAAAATAAGATTAGAAAATCCATTCAATATAGATAATCAATTGTTAGTTCCTGACTTAGGAGCTTGCAAGAAGCATTTAAAGTTAGGTGGTTTGTTACCGACGGAGCTTCGGTTCTATAACTTATATTAGAACATCTCCGATAGCTCTCCTCATTTTGAAGGGAGCAAATCCTCCTAATGAAGACTTGAGGGTGGCTTACTCTAACAATAAATCTTCAAAAAAATTCTTAAAATTTTATTAATTTACAATATAATTTTTCATTTTGATAAAAGTTACTAATAATGATAAAATTTTATAAATAAATATGAAACATACATTTAATATATTATACAACACACAATATTACATAATAAAGTTACATGATAATATAAATTACATATATAATAATAAAACACACATAAACACAAATTTTACAAAGTTACATATAAAATACCAACTTAATAATCATTATTTCCGTAATACTCCCAAATTTGATCAATCAACGCATTCCGAAATGATAAATAAGTCTCTTTATTTTTTATTTGTAGATTACGAGCTAAAAATTGTTGAAATCGGGTATTTTCATTTACTGCCATTTCAACAGTTACCTCTAGCGTTGATATTGCATTTCTAATCGGTGCGTTGATATCATGTTCATCCTCGATTATCATGTTATGCATTATAATGCACGCTGTCATTATATCATGCAAGTCTTCTTTCTTCTAGTAACGTGCTGATCCTACTACGATAGCAAACTTAGATTGTAGAACTCCAAAGGCACGTTCAACATCTTTTCGACATGCTTCTTGTCTTGCTGCAAACAATTTTTTCTTTGGACCTTGAGGATCTCTTATAGTTTGAACAATAGTTGACAATTTTGGATAAATACTATCAGCTAAATAATATAACCCATATTATACTCATTTCCATGAATAATGTAATTGGCAGGAGGGGCGGTACCTTGAGCAAGGTTTGAAAATAAATTAGATGACTTCAAAACGTTAATGTCGTTGTTGCTTACTGGCATGCCAAAATAGGCATGCCATATCCATATATCATAATCTGCAACTGCTTCAAGAATGATTGTGGGTGCTCCGCTACGACCTGCGAATTATCCTGTCCAAGCAGTTGGACAATTTTTCCACTTCCAATGCATACAATCAAGACTACCAAACATTCCAGGAAATCCACGTTGTTGGCCGATGTGGAGAAGCCTAGCAACGTCCTCTGCTGTGGGTGACCTGAGATACCACTCCGAGAAAATTGCAACAATTGCTCGACAAAAACGCTTCATGCATTCTATTGCCGTAGACTCTCCTATTTTGATGTATTTGTCTGTGGCATCGACATGGATGCCATACGCCAAGATCCGAATAGCAACTGTTACTTTTTGCAAGGTCGATAAGCCCAATCTTCCTGAAGCATCGTGTCGTTGAATGAAGTAGTTGTCATGTTGTTTAACAGCATCAACAATGTGAAGGAAAAACCTTTTTGACATTTAGAAGTGACGATGGAACTCTCTTTCACCATACACCGGATTATTAGAGAAGTAATCATTGAACAAATTGCGATGAGCATTTTCTCTGTCACGATCTATAACCGCGTGACCAGGAATAGAGCCTCGAAAACTTACCATGATTGTTTTCTTGAGTGTTTTGGTGAATAAGGCGGTTGTTGTTGAGAAACAAATTGACAACAATATTTTATTCTCTATCTATTGCTCTAATGTCATCCATCAAAAATTCATCAAACTCATTTGATGAGTTTGAAGAAGAAGAATTTTGAGCAAAAGATGGACCTCCAATAATAAAATTCATTTTTTTGGTAAGAGAATAAGTTGTGATGACCGTCTAACGTCTATATGTGTGTTTTTATAGATAAAATGTTACTATTGAATAAGATAAGAAAATCATGTGTGGATCTTGATGAAAGATATTCCAAAGTTAACCGATAATGTCCACATCAGTATTCCAGACACTCCTACTGCTGGAAGCGAGACGGTCGGATCTCCAACATCACAGTCTCCTAGATTGTCTTCATTTTCAATCAACTTAAGCAGTGAAGATGGTGGATCAAATTCATCAAAACGTCTCATTGGATCGAAGAAAGCAAAATTGAAGAGAAAAATGGCCGAATGTAATAATTCATCCACTGACTCTCTGGTTTCATCAAATGAACAAATCCTTAATTTCTTAAAAGAAAGTGCATCAACTCGGAGTAAGAATTATGAGTTGCAGCAATTACGTCTCCAAAATCAGGCTAAAAAATTAGCCTTAAAAGAACGAGAACAAGATGATAAGATATTACTAACAAATTTAGACTCTCTCAATGATAATACACGTGGGCTTATGCAATCTGAGAAAGCGAGAATCATACAAAAAAGAACTCAAAAGCAGCAACAACAACCTTCATTTGCTCATAATATTTATGGACAATATTTCGATGATCTTGGAGGTTCAGGATCCGGTTTACCCGAATACTAGTATTTTGGTATCATTTGTAATATATGTAATATTTATGTGTTCATGTAATTTTCTTTAATTTGCTTTAATTTGTGTTAAGTTTGTTTAATGTATTTTTATTTTGTTTGAACTTTGTATTTTCAATGTATTTTTCTTTTGTTTTTAATGTTATGTAATATTTCTCCTATTTTATTTTATTGTGTGTACTTAAGGTATTCTAAATTAAATTTAGTACAATTATTTGTGAAAAAAATAATTATAGGGACCAAAGAGAAAATAAAAAAGTAGTTTAGAGGATTTGAAGGCTTGTTGGAGATGCACTTATGTTGGAGGAGACTTTTGATCTCTTTCTACTTGATAGACATGTATATTTCATCAAACATCATGAATTCCAAATTACGCACAATCAATTAAAATGAAGACCTAAACAAATACTATATGATAATTGTTCATTAATCAATTCATCATACTCATGTTGTTGTTTGGTCCACAATTATTTATTATGTTATTCGTAAACTATATATAGTTTAAATTGATAGAAAAATGATATTATTGTGAGAGTTGAAACTCACACAATCAATTTTTGTCATGACTTTTAGAGAGAACAGAAGTTTCAGATAAAAACACAGAAAAATATCCAAATATGGTTTTTATTATTGCTGTTCGAGAGCCTTTCAGTACAAGAGTTTAGTTGCTAAGGGTTTATGTCTAGGGTTTCTCTTATCTCCCCCTTTACAAACGATTTATGAAGACTATTTATACAAGCTCGTATGCCAGATTCTCGGTCGTGAAAAGGAATATTTCCTTATTGCTTTAGGCGGCCGCCGACTCAGGTTAGGGCAATTGATCATCTGGGTCTTTAGCTCGGCCCAAAAGAGTCGTCGTGAAGATCTTTGTCTCGGCCCATTAACGGTCGTGGAGGTGAGGTTGTCCTATTCTCGACTCGTCTTTATCCTTCGGAAGATAGGGCTGCCGAGGCAAGATCGTGGGTAGAGTATGCGGGATGGCTGAGGCTCGGTCGATTCCGCATCTTAGTTCATGTCTTCGGCTTTTGGACTTGTTAAGCTCGACGGGTGAAAACCGACCCCAACAATTATATATACAATTTAAGACAAATTTGAACATAATAACATTTTATTTGGGTAGAAAAAAAAACAAGAGAATCCAAATTGATATAGAAATGATATTTGTTTGGTAGCGATTTCTCTTTTATTGGACATTACACACGAACTGAAACCGAATCAAACTCCATATTGAACACCTCTAGTATTTAGATTGTAATCTGAATTAGACTGCATAGAACATGAAGTGCAATTAAATCTGTTATTCTTAACACTTTGCTTTGGACCAACGTCTTTAGAGTTAATTTGAAATAAAGATTGGGTATCGCGCGTCTTTTCTATATATTCATGGTTTGTTATTCGTTCCGTATTTATTTCACGTTCTGATTCAAAGTACTCGTGATAGGTAGAACGGATCAACACTCTCATTAGGCCGGAGTAGATGATCCTAAATACTCAAATACCAAACATCCGGTCCAAATATTATAGCATTCGCAATATTCGACCCAAAATACCAAAAGCATGCTCAAATCTCAAAACATTTCAAAAGATGAATTAGGCCAAACTACGGATAATTGTTGGTGGTGAGTTTAACACTCCCCGGTTTAACCCGGTTTGAATTAAGATCTGCCCAACTACCGACTTCTCAAGCCCATCAAGGCCCAAGCTCGTCACCGACTTCCGAGATTTGCGGAATATTTCCCGATCTCGAATGGATTTTAGGAAATCTTCCTTTTCCCAATGGAACTAAGAAAATGAAGTTATCATTTTCCTGATGGAACTAGGAAAATGAAATCATCCTGTTTTTAGCTAGCTTAGAACCTTATATATTGTGGAGCTTCTCATTCATAATATTCATCTCATAACTCATTCACGAGACCTAAAAGACTAAGAGCTTCGACTTCATAACTTTTATTTTTCTAGTTCTCTTTTACCGATTAAAGTCTCTCGACTTAATCTGTTTTGTACTTTGCCAAGTTTGATCTAATAAAACGAGATTCGATCCATTGAATTTACTGTTTTACCCCATGTGTGATCCCCGAAAGCAACAATAATAATTTTTTATTGGTATATGCAAACTTTTCATTACAACCAATTAAATTTGGGTAAGAACATCAACCTCACGCCTAAACCGAATAGTTGGAATACGCCGATTACCCTGCAAAACTCACTCCTAAGAATATTCGGTCTCTCATTATTTTATAACCTATAATAAGCATTTTCCTTTGATACATATGTGTTTCCAACTCCAACCTATAGATCTAAAGCTACTAGCTACTCCTGTGGCGGTACGGGGATCGTCGAGGGCCCGAGCTCCCCGCCCCATAGGTGCTTCTGACTACATTACAAGAAATATGGTAGTTAGTGTCACTTATTTTTTATGTTTACATCAGTTATTGAATAATACAAATGTATTACCATCACTTATATAATCGATTTTGATAGTGGCGATACAAATTAACGTGTCAGTTATAGCAATTGATGGAAATATTTCCATCGATTATAATAAATGATGCTATTATGTGTCAGTTAAATTAAATGATATTAATATTTGTAACAATTGCTATAAACGATGTAAATAATTATAGCAGTTTTATAACCGATTTTAAATACTATTGAATGTTTTACCTAAAAATAATATTTTTACCGGTCAAAATATTTGATTATCTGAACAATCATATTTATAATAATAAATTTAAATTACAATTTTTTTAGTTCTTAAGCCTTTTACAAATTGGGCTTGGTTTGAACCGTTTGAAAAACAATTAGCAAATGTTAAAGTAAACATGTATAAAATATATTCTTATTTATAATAGTATTTCTTTGTCATTTTTTCCCTAAGAATCGATGTGGGACAAAAAAATGATATTTCCTTTTTTAATCGACATTTACTTTTGTATCATTTCGTAGTGAGACAAAATTTAAATATTCCTTTTTAATCAATGTTAAAAAGGAAATATTAAATACATCACTTATTTATTGATGCCAATTAAATAATTTGTATCAAATTTTTGTAAGTGATGCAATTTACTATTAAATGGCGTCGGTATTATCTAATTGATGCTATACATGTGACTAATACCATCATTTATCATAATTGATGTAAAATTACATAATTAATATCATTTGTCAATAAGTAATTTAAATTAACATCAATTATTTTTCCTACTCTTTATAATCGACACTAGATACCCTTTTTCTTGTAGTGCTATATATAATTATACTTATTATTTTATAGATTTTGCTACGTTAAACGAATAATTTTAACAGATATTTTTCTGTTACTTGAGACCTGGAGAAGATTGCTTTAACGTCGATTTCACCGATATATGTATTTTTTCGTTAAGGGTATTTCATATAACAAAAAAGTGAGTCCACTATGGTAACATATACGTATACATAAAAAATACTCCCTCTGTTTCTAAATGTTGAATGTTGTAGAAAAAAATTTTGTTTAAAAAAGATAGATTTTTTAATTTTTCTATGCATTTTTTATTAGTTAATGATAAATTAAAAACTTTTAGAAAATTAATTGAATTTATTGAAATCCTATTGGTTTAAAGTTATAGAAAATTGTTAATCACAAAAAATAATATATTTAATAATCAAATTTAATATATATTTTTTAATATGTCTATTTTTCTAAAATATCTATCATATAAAAATTGAGCGAGTATATGCTCAGACACACACACTAAAATATACGTATATATACATGCCGAGATCAGATAAATCATATATACGAGAAGAGAAGGGTATTTCATATAACAAAAAAGTGAGACCACTATGGTAACATCAATCCCCCGGCCCCCCCTCTCTCTCTCTATATATATATATCCCACAGATTTGTGTGGATTTTTTATAACATCACTCGCATGTTTGTGTGTATATATATGTATTCACACATGCATACGCTTAACTCTCTCTCTCTCCCTAACACATAGCTCGTTCATCTTTCTTTAAACTTATCTATCTCTCCTTCTGTCTCTCCAAATATGGTGAAGGAGTCCCAGAAACTCTTGGCCGCAGATCAAGAGATACCCGTAATAGACATGTCCTTAGAGAGATCACGAGTCTCCATGCAGATAGTCAAAGCTTGCGAGACCCTTGGATTCTTCAAAGTGGTCAACCACGGCGTTGACCCGGACATTATCTCCAGAATGGAGCAGGAGTCCATAAACTTCTTCGCTAAACCGGTTCTTGAGAAGAAATTAGTCGGAACGGTTGTAAATCGACCTTTCGGTTATGGGTTGAAGGACATTGGGCTCATGGGTGATATTGGAGAGGTCGAGTATTTGCTTCTTCCGACTAATCCCCTCTTCCCTTCTCAGCTATCCTTTGGTGGCGATTCGACCGAGCTCGGGTACGTTATATATACTTATCTAATGTAATTTGGGATCTGATTGATATATCTAACCTTAAGATTAAATGCAAAATAAAAAGGGTTTTGTATATCTATTTTAATATTCTTATACGTACGGGAGTTAATGTACATGCAGCTCTTCTCTTTATGGTATATATATATATGGGTGAACTTTTCTATATATGCCTTCGCGTGTATTTTTTTTTTTTTTATTAGTTAATGCATGCATGTGTTTGTTATATATATAAGTATACGAATCTAATTATGGTACATGTTAAAATTGTTATCATAAAAAAATGTACATGTTAGTTGCACAAAAAAAAATGTACATGTTAAAAAGTGTGTTTAGAACATATATAAAATTAATTGTTCAAAAAAAATATATATAAAGTTAAAACACAATTTTTTAGTGTTACAAAATAAAAATACGAAAGCTAACTAAACCCTAAATAAAATATAACTGACTAACAAGTAGCAAGTGAACTGGAATTTATTAAACCAAAAGAAAGTGAGCTGGAATTTCTATTTTCTTACTCACATCCTTATCAACAATCTATATACTTCATATTTGTCACTAGCGATTTAATTCTAATGGTTCTTTCTTTACATATGTATAACATTAACTTGAAGTCGTTGACCAAAATGAAAAACAAACATTAACTTCAAAAGTACAGGTTCTCAGTCTGACCACTGGACAGGGAATGGGTAACTTTTTTGAACTTACACGACACGATGCATGTTGTGTGTATATAATGTTCTACTAAAAATAAATAATGAACTGCTCTAATGTTCTTAAACCTAAAGCTGTTTTATATATGTAACTGTTATGCTTGCGAAAATTCATTAATCTCTCTTACGTTTTTTTTCTTCCGCGTTTACGTATTCAATATCATTCTAAATGTACATATATTAAGGTTTCAATTTTTCTTAATATAGTATATCCTTTTCATATTTCGATTATTACCAAGCTGAGCAACCGGTGACGTATGACCTGTGGGTTTGACAGCTCGGCAGTGACATGCTACGTAGAAGCAGTTAAGCAGTTGGCGTGTGAGATCTTAGATCTGACGGCTGAAGGACTTCTGGTCCCACCTCATACATTCAGTAAGTTAATCAGAGACGTTGATAGCGACTCCGTTCTGAGGCTCAATCACTATCCATCGTCCGATAAAAGCCGTAGTGGAGCCAATCTCTCTGATGTGTCCGTGTCATTACCGAGAGTTGTCTTCGGAGAGCACACAGACCCTCAGATCTTGACAGTTCTCAGATCCAACGGAGTAGGGGGCCTCCAAGTGGCATTCCCTGACGAAAGGTGGGTCCCTGTCTCCCCTGACCCTTCAGCCTTTTGCGTAAACGTAGGCGATCTTTTGCAGGTCAGTCCCTATATTTATTACACAATCTTTTTTTTCCCTGTCAACACACAATTTTTGTTAGTTCACTAATTGTTGTGAACTTGTAAATTACTTAAAAAAGGCTGAATATACGACGAATTCGAGTACTAAAATTCTCACACAATCTTATACTGATACATAAACTAAGTTGACAAAAATACATACATTATTCATACAATAATATTTAACGAAATATTCTACCGTTGACAAGAAAAGAAAAACTACTTTTTTAACATCTAGTATTTGTTATTTATTATTATCGAAAAAGTCTACAAAGCCATCAGATAATATATCGTCGTTACAGTCTATATATTAACTAAATTTAAAATACACGATTTTTTTTTTTATAATAATATTTCGGGTGATCTGAGGCGAACTTTGGTAATTGGGGTGTACAAATTGTTAGGTACAAGCACGCCATATAAATCATTCGGACCGAGGTTCATAACCAACGTAACTGGTCTAACTGGAGTATGTTTATTTCTAGTGGTAGTAATTTGGAGAACGAATTTACGCTTTATCCCGTTCAAATACCACCAGACAACTACTGTTGGATTAAATGCAAAGATTCAACTATTTCAATTTTATTATATAAAGCTGAATCCATCAAAGTGAGCGTGATATGTAGGATAATTTTTACTCACAAGATCGTGACATGTGTCGTTATTAATTAAGATCGCGACATATGTAAATGTAATAATATAAACTTTCCAATTTTTAATTATTTTTTAATAGACAAAATAATAAAATAAAAAAGAAAAAACAAACTGTCTTCAAAAGAAAATGAAAACTAATAAAATCGAAAAAGTGCAAGTGAATTAAATTTGAGGATGATATTGTAGGTATTGCCCTTAATTTAGAATCAAGTAGAAACCACAAATCAAAAAATGTAAACAATTAAATATATATAAGGTTTAAAATATATTAAATTAGAAAAGTAACCTTCTGTTATAAAAACTATTAGTTTTATCAGTTATATTTAGTTTTAAGTTATATAAGATTTGAAATTTGTTTTCGAACCCTCTCGTTCATTTTGAATAATTGTTTATGGGTGATATTGATGAATTTTTGAAACGTAATTTTTGGAAAACTAAACGATAATTTTAATTTAAAATTTAATTATATGAGTTATTAATTTTAAAGTCCAAATATATTATATTTTACCCACTAGCGGAACCTAATCTAATTATACATATACACGAACAATTAATATTTTTAAATCCTTTTGTGGTCAAATTTTCAGGTGATGACGAACGGGAGATTCATAAGCGTACGACACAGAGCGGTAACTACCGGACATGCAAACAGATTATCGACAGCGTACTTTGCTGGTCCGTCCGTCCACACCAAGATAAGCCCTCTTTCTGCCATCATCACGGCGGGAGATCAGCCGCCACTTTACCGGACGTTCGCATGGGCCGACTACAAGAAGTTTGCCTACTCGCTGCGTCTTGGAGATAACCGTCTTGACATTTTCCGTTCATATGTCGATGAGCGTGATGAATTGGGCTTCTAGTAATATCAATGCCATGTTGAGGGTACTTTCGGGTAGTTATTTATGTTCTTGTAGTTGGTTTTGCAGAGTACTAAAGACTAAAATGAAGCTACTTGTAGTTGGTAAGGTAACTAGGGAACAAAAGTCCACGTTTGTGTATGGGTGCAAGCCAGAAACAAATTTTTTTTTTTTAAAAAGGGAAATTTTACATTTTTTATTTTCAAAATTTTCACCTTTTCTTCGATTCTAACCGGGCCGCTCCTATAATATATGTGGCTCTATAAATGTAATTATGTACAACTTCGATCTGGATCCTGTTGTATAATTACCTCTCATCACTTCCACAAACTCCACATTAAAACCATTTTTGGGCTGTACTCTTTGGTTGTATTTTTGGAGACATAGACAAGCTATCTCTGCAAAGTACTAGCGGTAGGTTTTGCCGAAACCCACAGACAATTCTAAATTACATACTGCTTTGATACCTGAGAAGCAGTACAATGGCCTAAGCTCTGGCTCCATATAAAACCCCTTGCTCTCGATGACCATGCGTTTATAGCGGCGCCCTCTTTTTTTGTATTTCAGCCTCTTCATCGGGCAACTCATTTTCCTGTTGAGAGGAATGATACTTGAGAGTCGAGACCATCGAAGCTGTTCACATCCCATTCAGACACGGTCCACCACGTCGGTTCTATGAGCATAGTCAGAGTCAACGGGTCGGACTCGGCCGAAGATTCCTCCATGACTTATGTTGCCACCATCAACTTGTACGATTCTCCTTGTGTCGTCGTCTCTTTGAGATCCATTGATTACTGTCTACTGATTATCAGAGTAAACCTTAGACAATTGACATTCAGTTATCTTTTAGTTTTCTTTATTTTTATTTTTTTGTCAGCAAAGGTCGACCCACAAAAGTCAACTATGATTCTAAAACCCAAACTATGATTCTAAGACCCAATTACCGGACCAAAGCGCATTATTCTTTTGCTTTCAGTCGACAACTAGGTTCTAAACTCTATAATTTTTTTTTGTAATATATAAAATGTAAAATAAAAAATAAAAATTAATTTAAATGTTATTAATTTAAATATGTTTATTTGTAATTTTTAAATTTATAATATATTTAATAAATATTTGGCANAATGTAATTATGTACAACTTCGATCTGGATCCTGTTGTATAATTACCTCTCATCGCTTCCACAAACTCCACATTAAAACCATTTTTGGGCTGTACTCTTTGGTTGTATTTTTGGAGACATAGACAAACCATCTCTGCAAAGTACTAGCGGTAGGTTTGGCCGAAACCCACAGACAATTCTAAATTACATACTGGTTTGATACATGAGAAGCATTACAATGACCTAAGCCATGGCTCCATATAAAACCCCTTGCTCTCGATGACTATGCGTTTATAGCGGCGCCCTCTTTTTTTGTATTTCAACCTCTTCATCGGGCAACTCATTTTCCTGTTGAGAGGAATGATACTTGAGAGTCGAGACCATCAAAGCTGTTCACATCCCATTCAGACACGGTCCACCACGTCGGTTCTATGAGCATAGTCAGAGTCAACGTATTCATCACCGCCGCTCTCTTCAATCTCCTCCGCCGGGTCGGACTCGGCCGATGATTCCTCCATGACTTATGTTGCCTCCATCAACTTGTTCGATTCTCCTTGTGTCGTCGTCTCTTTGAGATCCATTGCCTCATATATATTAATTGAGAATGATCGTTAAAAAGGAACATTGGCTTGACATGTGATTTTATAATTGTGTCATGCTTATGTGTCATCACCATAGAGCTTCTCAAGACATTTCTCAAAAATGTTTAACTTATTAGAATAATTACATTCATGTCATTCACATTAAATTTATGCATAATCATATAAATTTCATTATGAGATTTTATATACACTATTAAATCAATACTAGATTCTAACTAATATTCTCATAATTTACATGTTTTAGCATGCATTTTAGTTAGCATTCTCTTGTCATTTGCATGCATAATCATAGTTTTGTCTAGTGTTTTGGTCTTTATTAGAGCTTAGGTTGTTGCATTAGGTCCTAGGGAGTCTTGTGCGTTTTGGAATGTATTCTAGGTACTTTGGGACTGATTTGGAGACATGGACTTGAAGAAGCTTGGAAAACGCCCTACACCGATCCATTACACTGACCCATGCACTCGGCGTTGCAGCTTCAAGGGATTACACCGAGCCCACAAGTCGGTGCAGCAGCTCGGTGTTCGAACAGTAGCTTTCGCCCTAAGCACCGATCTATTACACCGATCCAAGACATCGATGCACTGTCCACTTCTTCGATGAATCCACCTCAACACTGAGTCCAAAGATCGGTGTGCTCAATCGGTGCAGAAACCCATGTCCAATACCGAGCCGTAACACTGACCCATGCTATCGGTGCACTTCCTCATGACAGTTCCTCGCCAACACGTTTCACCTCAACACCGAGCCCACAAGTCGGTGTAACAGCTCGGTGCAACATCAATGGCTTCTTGCCCTTAGCACCGATCTGTTGCACCGATCCATGACATCGGTGCAAGCGACCCCCGACCACTTTTTACCCATTTTGACCGGGTCGGTACCCGGTTTGTCCCGGGTCGACCCGGTTCGCCACTGTTCACTATAAATATTTTTAAACCTAATTTTTCTGGATCTATCTATTTTCTTATGCTAAAAACCTTTCCCTAAGTGTTCTAAGTACTTTGTAAGAGAGATATTTTATTTTTTTTATGCAATCTAAGTTTGTTTTCTTTGATTTCCATCTTCTATCTTTCTTTCCTTAATCAAATCATCATCTAATCATGGGTTTTAACATCTTCCTTATGGGTTTTGTTGGAACCATGATGATTAGTGAGTAGTCTTTTAGGATCTTGGGATGAGGTAGGTTAGGGTTATCCAATGGTTGATTTATGATGTTTATGATTAGATTATTTGATTTCCCTTCTTGCTAAGTGACCTTAATGCTAGATTGAGCTTGAGAGAGTCAATCTAGAACTTAGGGAATCTCACACCCACAAGGTGTTTGATGAAATTCTCCAAAGAACTTAGTAAGAAATGAATATGCTTAACCTATGAGAGTAGTTGTTTAAGGTGTTCATTGGTTGATTTGAATGTTGATTTTAATACTTGCTTATCATCTTATCACAAATGAGAGTTTGTTCTTGATTTGGTGATTAGCAAAGTGATTAGTGTATTGAGAAAAGATTAGTCATAATTAGTGATCTTAACCTAGGATTAACATTGTGTATGTATTGAGCATCATATATTAGCCATTGGATCACTCTAGTTCCATAACCTCATCCTCGGATTCGCCGTTTTATCAATTTGTTAATCTCGTTTAACGTTTATTCGATCTTGTTACTTATTGCTTTGTTTAATTTGAATTAGGATTGCTAGAATTGAAACTAAAACCAACCTTGTTTGCTTGAATTAAGTAGTTATATGCATTCTTAGTGATTGAATCGAAACCCATTTGGATTGATCCTCAAATACTACAATGATACGAGTAGGGTTTGAGTAATTGATTAGTAAAAACCTACTATCAATTTGGCGCCGTTGCCGATTGGGTTTAGCTTTCAACATTAAGATTTTAGATCTTCTTGAGATTAAACTTTCTTTTTACTTTTGTTACTAACCTCTATCTATACCTTGTTTCTTATCTTTCTCTATAGGTATATGAACTTGCGAAGTTGGGGTCCAACGAATTTGATTGATAGAGTGGACGACATTCGTGCTTTGGAGAGAGAACTCGCAAGAGCAAGGAGGGAACACGAACGACTTGCACATCAAGAGCGTTTGGGTATGGAAAACTTGGAAGAAGTGCCGATCGGTAACAACAACATGCAATTTGCCAATCAACAAGGCAATGGTGGTAATGGAAACCACCACGCCCAAGGTGGACAAGCTCCACACGTCCCACCACCACCCGCCCGGCAAGTGAGAGCCCCTTACCATCCCCCAAGGGCTCAAAACGTGGTTGGCGCTGGTGATGCCGCCAACGCTC
The DNA here is from genome assembly GCA_002933915.1 of Eutrema heterophyllum. Taxonomy (NCBI): domain Eukaryota; kingdom Viridiplantae; phylum Streptophyta; class Magnoliopsida; order Brassicales; family Brassicaceae; genus Eutrema; species Eutrema heterophyllum. Next base: position 62,031 of record PKMM01051853.1, read on the forward strand.
ATCAAAACTGGCAAGGGATCCAAGCTCCTCCGGTGGAGAACAATAACTTCGAAGTGAAGGCGGGGTTGATCAATATGGTTCAAGGCAACAAATTCCACGACCTATCTATGGAGGACCCGTTGGATCATATTGATCAATTCGATAAGACATGCGGGCTAACCAAGATGAATGGTGTCTCGGAAGACGGTTTCAAGCTAAGACTTTTCCCATTCTCCCTTGGAGATAATGCACATCAATGGGAGAAGAATATACCTCAAGGCTCCATCACGTCTTGGGACGATTGCAAGCGAGGTTTCCTTGCTAAGTTTTTCTCACCGGCCCGCACTGCCAAGTTGAGGATCGAAATCTCTAGCTTCACCCAAAGATCAAACGAGTCCTTCAGCGAAGCATGGGAAAGGTTTCGAAGCTACACTTCTCAATGTCCTCATCACGGTTTCTCCAATGCATCTATCCTAAGCACCCTCTACCGTGGTGCTTTACCCAAGATAAGGATGCTTCTAGACACGGCCTCCAAGGGAAACTTCTTGGCCAAAGATGTTGATGAAGCCATGAAACTAGTTGAGAATCTAGCGCAAAGCGACGAGACTTATGGAGATGATTACGATAGAGCAACCCGAATGACTAGTGATTTAGAAGAGCAAAAGAGGACCAAGGAAATAAAGAGCCTCAATGACAAGATAGACAAGATTCTAAGCTCTTCTCAAAAGCAAGTTCATTTTGTTGGGGACTATGAGGACAACCAAGGTTATGAAGATGAAGTTGTGGACTTGAGCACACAAGAAGAGATAAATTATGTGGGCAACCAAGGCTACCAACATGGTGGATTCAATAACAACTACCAAAACCACCCTAACTTCTCTTACCAGAACCCAAATGTTGAGAATCCACAAGATCAAGTGTATCCTCAACAACACCAAGGCAACCAAGGTGGTCAACAAAGGAACTTCACCTCCCAACAACAAGGCCAAGCTTCCAACAACCAAGGCTATGTTCCCAATAATACTTTTCAAGGGAACCAATGCGGGTTTCAAGCCAAAACACCTTTCATTGCTCCACCCGGTTTTCAACAAGGCTTTGTGCCTTAAGGTCAAGCAACTACGTTTAAACCGCAAGAGCTTGACTTGAACACCATGTTTCAACAACTTCTCAAGGGACAAGCGGAGATCAATACAAGGGTAGATTGTTCTTACAACGATCTTAACTACAAGCTTGAGACATTGAGCTCCAAAGTTAAACAACTTGAAGGCAAATGAGGCGCTTCTTCTTCACGGTCACAAGGTCAACTACCGGGAAAGCCCGAGACCAATCCCAAGGAGTGTGAATGCCATCGCACTACGGAGTGGCACGGTCCTACCCACTAGAGAATCCCCTTCTAATCTCAACGAGGACATTGAGAACCAAAGTGGGGGGAGGGGGTGGAACTTGAGACTCAAGACGAAGTGGTAGTTGAAGACACGGTTTTGGAAGGCAAAGACAAGGGTAAACGGGTTGAAGAGATAAAGACCAAGGTTGTTGCTCAAGAGAAGCCAAAGAAGAGAGAGACTTTATTTGTCCCACCACCACCCTATGTACCTAAGCTACCGTTTCCCGGACACTTCAAGAAGCAATTGTTGGAAAAGTACAAGGCGGTGTTTGATAGACAAATGGCGAAGGTTGAGCTCACCATGCCTTTAGTGGATGCATTCTTGCTTGTGCTTCAATATGCCAAATTACTCAAGGATGCCGTGAAAGAAAGAGCTAAGAGATGGAATCCATGGTGGTATTGACTCATGAGTGTAGTGCCATCATCCAAAAGAAGGTGGTACCAAAGAAACTTGGAGATCCGGGTAGTTTCACTCTCCCATGTGCTTTGGGACCTCTTGCATTCAACAATTGCCTTTGTGATTTGGGTACTAGTGTGAGCCTAATGCCGTTATCCGTTGCTAAGAGATTAGGATTCACGAAGTACAAGGCTTGTAGAATCTCCTTGATCCTTGCGGATAGAAGCGTGAGAGTATCTATTGGGCTACTTGAGGATTTACCAATCATGGTTGGAGATTTCATTGTTCCAACGAATTTTGTTGTCTTGGAAATGGACGAAGAACCGAAAGACCCTTTGATCTTTGGGAGACCCTTCTTGGCAACCGCGGGAGCAATCATTGATGTGAGAAAGGGCAAGATTGACTTGCATTTGGGTAAAGATGAGGTGCTTGAATTCAACATCAATGATGTCATGAAGAAGCCCACTATAGACGGTCAATGCTTCTACATCGAGATCATGGATGAATTGGCGGATGAACTCCTTGAAGAGTTGAATCTTGAGGATGGTTTGCAAGTTACTTTAACTAAGGATCAAGGTGAACATGGGTATTCAAGTAAGGCAAGTGAAGGCTACAAGTTGATTTTGGACTCACACAAGCCAATGGTTAAGGAAGCTTCGTTCATATATTTGGGTCTTCAAGGGATGAAGTGTGAAGCCGGTTCTACATTGGGTTTGATACAAGAGAGCTTTCTTTGGAAGTGGAGCAAAAGATAGACGTGGTAGAAGCTAGCAATGAGATTGGGATTTTATATACACTATTAAATCAATACTAGATTCTAACTAATATTCTCATAATTTACATGTTTTAGCATGCGTTTTAGTTAGCATTCTCTTATCATTTGCATGCATAATCATAGTTTTGTCTAGTGTTTTGGTCTTTATTAGAGCTTAGGTTGTTTCATTAGGTCCTAGGGAGTCTTGTGCGTTTTGGAATGTATTCTAGGTACTTTGGGAGTAATTTGGAGACATGGACTTAAAGAAGCTTGGAGAACGCCCTACACCGATCCATTACACCGACCCATGCACTCGGCGTTGCAGCTTCATGGGATTACACCGAGCCCACAAGTCGGTGCAGCAGCTCGGTGTGAGAACAGTAGCTTTCGCCCTTAGCACCGATCTATTACACCGATCCAAGACATCGGTGCACTGTCCACTTCTTCGATGAATCCACCTCAACATTGAGTCCAAAGATCGGTGTGCTCAATCAGTGCAGAAACCCAGGTCCAATACCGAGCTGTAACACTGACCCATGCTATCGGTGCACTTCCTCAGGACAGTTCCTCGCCAACACGTTTCACCTCAACACCGAGCCCACAAGTCGGTGTAACAGCTCGGTGCAACATCAGTGGCTTCTTGCCCTTAGCACCGATCTGTTGCACCGATCCATGACATCGGTGCAAGCGACCCCCGACCACTTTTTACCCATTTCGACCGGGTCGGTACCCGGTTTGTCCCGGGTCGACCCGGTTCGCCACTGTTCACTATAAATATTTTTAAACCTAATTTTTCTGGATCTATCTATTTTCTTATGCTAAAAACCTTTCCCTAAGTGTTCTAAGTACTTTGTAAGAGAGATCTTTTATTTTTTTTATGCAATCTAAGTTTGTTTTCTTTGATTTCCATCTTCTATCTTTCTTTCCTTAATCAAATCATCATCTAATCATGGGTTTTAACATCTTCCTTAAGGGTTTTGTTGGAACCATGATGATTAGTGAGTAGTCTTTTAGGATCTTGGGATGAGGTAGGTTAGGGTTATCCAATGGTTGATTTATGATGTTTTTTTTTAACGCTTATGCACATTCATTGAAAACCAGAATATGTTACAGTACAAAAACCAAAAAAACAGAGCATTACAAATACCAGTAGGTATGTATGCGGAAAAGTAAAGGAATCACATTTCATACAAAAACTTTGGAGAAATGATACGGCAAACGAAGTGACGAAGCCACAATGAAGAAATTCAGGAAGCCACTATTCCGAACCAGCTTCGAAATCAGTAAGGTGTCGCAACCATTGAGGGCCTCCTTGAGCGATGTAGGATTGATATCTTTTATCCCGAGTAACGCTAAGCGCTATCTGATACGCTACGCCATTGCTTTCTCCCATACTAATTTATGATGTTTAGGATTAGATTATTTGATTTTCCTTCTTGCTAAGTGACTTTAATGCTAGATTGAGCTTGAGAGAGTCAATCTAGAACTTAGAGAATCTCACACCCACAATGTGTTTGATGAAATTCTCCAAAGAACTTAGTAAGAAATGAATATGCTTAACCTATGAGAGTAGTTGTTTAAGGTGTTCATTGGTTGATTTGAATGTTGATTTTAATGCTTGCTAATCATCTTATCACAAATGAGAGTTTGTTCTTGATTTGGTGATTAGCAAATTGATTAGTGTCTTGAAAAAGGATTAGTCATAATTAGTGATTTTAACTTAGGGATTAGCATTATGTGTGTATTGAGCATCATAGATTAGCCATTGGATCACTCTAGTTCCATAACCTCATCCTCGGATTCGCCTTTTTATCAATTTGTTAATCTCGTTTAACGCTTATTCGATCTTGTTATTTGTTGCTTTGTTTAATTTGAATTATGATTGCTAGAATTGAAACTAAAACCAACCTTGTTCGCTTGAATTAAGTAGTTCTATGCATTCTTAGTGATTAAATCGAAACCCATTGATCCTCAAATACTACAATGATACGAGTAGAGTTTGAGTAATTGATTAGTAAAAACCTACTATCACTAACCCGTGCGCCCGCACGAGAATTTGTTTTTGTTTATCAAATTTTGTAATATAATTTGTTTTTTTTTGTATTTAGATATAACTTGTTTTTATAGATATAATTTTTCTAATAAGTGATAAAGATTAATTTTTGTGTTTAGATATAGTTTGTTTTTGTAGATTTAATTTTTTCTAGTATTAAATATGACCGTGATTATAAAAACATAATTCTAACCCGTCCGTTCATATTAATCCGAAAAGACTGCAATTATAAAAACATAATTCTAACACGCTCGTTCATATTACCGTATAATATAAATATTTACTAATTT
>PKMM01051853.1:68338-166490 GCA_002933915.1 Eutrema heterophyllum
TTATTAATATTGTACTAAATTGACTTGTTTGGCAACTGGTATACTAGTTATCCACAAAAATAATAGCCTAATATAAGTGAATCCTTGTTTGGACACAAAAGTATCTCTGTACTATAGATTAGTTTCTAAGTTATTTCATTTCTAAAATAAAAAAATATTTTCAAATTTTTTTTTATTTATGAATTATATTGCTTCGTTTCATAAGGATATAAATTTTATTTTCAAGATTTGTTTTTTTATTGTGACAAATACTATTTTTACAAGTTTCATGTTTACTTGTTCGATTTTTTTTTTTCCAAAATCTCTTGGTCATATTTTATTTCATACAATTTTTTCATATTCAATTCAAATTATAATATAAAATCTAGCCCTCATATTATTGTTATGATTATCGAGATATAAAACGTATAACATAGTTCACACACACATACTAATGATTATTGAAATATTTTTTTCGACGAAAAGGATTATATTAATTTGAAATTGAATAGTCTGAATACAAGGTATTGGTTAACCAATAAGGTGGATAAATACAACCCGAAAAAAATATATTGTTCGGAGGCCCTTTTTGTGCCATTAAATGTGCAATTTCATTTGATTATTGAGATATAAAACTAGATAATGATGCTAATGGTCTCATCAAACTATATTTGAATTTGATATAGTTTGATGCTCTAATGGTTTCATTAAACACACACGTAATAATGGATATTCACGTGACGAATTGCATATTCAAATTCAAATCATATTAAATTTTATATTCAAATCTAATTATATTTAATTGCATTTTCAAATTCAAATCAAATTAAATTAAGCTTTTCAAATATAATCATAATAAATTATATATTCAAATCAAATTGTAATAAAACTGCAGGTTATATATACGCAGAGATTACCATATCAAAACGAAATTTTCCTAATATTTCATCATTTTTAGTATTTGTTTGTAAACCCTTTTTTCCCCGTGAACCACGACATGACCCGACCCAAATTTTCATCATTTTTAGTATTTGTTTGTAAACCTTTTTTCCCCGTGAACCACGACATGACCCGACCCAAATTTTCGTCCCTTATAAGATATGCGAAACGTCGTCGTATGAGTCCCGAAGTTTCCTTCTTCGTTGAGAGTTTTTTTTTTGTTTGTTCAGGCAAGTCGGCTTGCGAAACTAAACTAATTCTCTCCCTGGGTAAGTTCCTTTCTTGCTGGTCCAGAGAAAACGCCAGAAAATTTATTTGTTAGATTTCTCTTTGCACGCAATCATCCAAATTCGTGATCGTATATTTACCTGGAAGAATCCTTCTCATCGCTCTGTTAACTCCAGCTTTAGGGCAAACCGCCGATCACATCCCTAGGTTCTTCGCCTCCATCGAAGCGGATAATAAAGAGTAGCTGAAATCTTTAGGGTCTCGGAGGGTGAATCGTGTATTGGTAGTTCTAGGGTTAGCTCAAAAAACATGTTTTTCTCCGGTGATCCGTCGACTCGGAAGCGAGTCGATTTAGGTGGCCGGAGCACCAAGGAGAGAGATGCTCGGAAGCTTCTGGAGCAGACCAGAATGGAGCGAAATCGTCGGTTGCTACAGAAGCAGCAGAACTCCGCTGCCGTCAAAATTCAGGTAGATTCATTTATCCAATCGACAGTAGAACGGACTTAAAGTATGCCTTTTTTTTTTGATACTGAAGGATTTTTTGTGTGTTTTGGAAGCAATGTAGAACAAACATATGCCTTTGTCAGATGTTGAACTATGAAATGTCCACTTTTGATAGCTTGGAGTTTAATTAGATATTGAATCGATATTTGCCTTGCTGGTTGCTGCTTCAGAATCTCTATTGTCCTCGATGGATTTGGTTTCTGGGACAAATTTACCCTGTTACGGCCTTTTGTGATGCAGGTTTTGTGGGTTTCGTTTGGGTAGTGGTATTTAGGACTTAACCATTGCGATTACAAAATTCTAGCTGGAGCTGCAAATGCAACAATTCAAGGTGGCTTGTTCTATTATGTGGACAAGCGCATTTGTTTGGCTAAAGACAAAAGTCTTTTTTTTCAACAGTTAATGCTCCTTTTGATGGTCAAGGTGCTGACTATTTTTTTGGCTATAGAAATTCTTTAGAGGTAGAAGATCAATGGCCATTGAGCGCTCCAAGGTGCGGCGTGATTTCTGTGAAACCTATGGGAATAACTGCCAGAATGTCGATAGGTATTTTTCTTTAGTCTATTATTTTTGCTACATTCTCTGTTATTTGTCAAATTGCTCTTTGGTTACTTATTTGTCTTCTGACCCTTTTTAGTATTTTTTTTTCTGCATTCAGGCATTGCTTTGAGCCAGGTTCAAGTTTCCTCCGGCAGTTTCTGTTTTTTTTCAAGGCACAAAACTCGGGAGATTTTGTGATACTTGTGGAGATGTGTCGACTCCTGCAAAATTTTGCTCACAGCAGTGGTATTTCCAATATATATGCATGTTTATTTTGTTGACACTTTTGGTCAATTCATTCATGGGTTTGATCAGTGTGCGTTAACTGTAACTCGTATGTAAGGGGAAGCATGTTCTGAGTATTCATTTTGCTTAATTAGTTATTAATGGCTTTTGTACTCTGTTTGATATGTGCATCTTATGAGCAGTAATACTATAGCATTGGGAATGTCCCCTTCACCACAAATTAAACTCTGCCGTTCGCTGTTTACATCCTCACGCACATACACTATATTATTATTTTTGGCTTCAAGAACAATCTATTCTCTAGTTTCTTCCCAGTAATGACCGGGATCTTGCTTACTGATATTATATAGTGTATCATGACAGGTGACATTGTCAGCCTTTTTTCTGGCTTGGACTATTCCTCTGAGCATAATTTGGTGGATTTCAGAGTAAAGAAACTTACATTTACCTGCATCGAAGTTATACATCAGAATAGGTTATATATATTTTTTTGTCATCTTTCATTTTGTAGAGCATATCCAAGCAATAGCTCTTGTTGTATCAAACTGTGATCAACTGTCGTTATCTTGGCTTTTCCAGTTCTGTTATTGATTTCTTCAGTTTTGCCTCCTTCTGATTTGAATCAGCAGGAACCATTTAAGGGATCAACTCTTAGTTACTCCTGAAGAAGCTAGCATTTCAACAGCTATCTTGATGGAGGCAATGTCGTTGTTGCTAGATCCTAAGCTGCCTTGGGTTTGCGAAATAGTTAGCTATCTACAGAAAAGAAGCATATTCAAATTGGTCAGAGAAATCGTCATTACAGCTAAGGTATTCTCTAATAGTTCCCCAAGATTATCCCTCACCATCCAGTTCTTCTAATTTACTGCACATTTTTATTGCAGGAAAGCCCTAAAGGTAAAACTATGACCGGCAGCATCCTTTCACTAGAAAGAGTTTTGATCCTGGTAGTACCCCATGTTGGCCGTGAGCCATGTTGTTGCCCTGTTGTTGATCCACGTTGGAGTTTCTCATCTATGATCCTTACAATACCTTTGATATGGCAGCTCTTCCCAAACTTGAAAATGGTTGGTTCCTGAACTCATGTTTTTAGTCACAGATAGACGCTAAACAAAATATATGCAGTATCATTAAGGCTAAAATGATAGTGTTTGGTTTTTGACAAATTTATGTTTAACGCTGAGCTAAATATTATCTTAACCGTCATCATCTATTTAAACTTTGGTAAGCTCATAGTTTCATGGTCCAGGTCTTTGCCAACCCAAGTCTAAGTCAACACTACATTCATCAGATGGCATTCTGCATTCAAAAAGATACCCATGTTCTCCCAATAGATACAAGCACAGAATTTCCTGGTTATGCTTGTCTTCTTGGTAATACGTTAGAAACTGCAAATGTGGTGTTGTCACAGCCTGATTGTTCGTTGGACATGGTAGGTTCTTAATGCAGTTTATTTCATTTATAAAAACATTGTGCTCCCACTTCTGTTTGACTCTAATGTTGCTTTGTCTTCGTTCTTTATTTTGACCAGGCTGTTGACATTGCATCAGTTGTAACTTTCTTATTGGAGACACTTCCTCCTGTGAAGTCATCTGAAATAGAAAGCAGACAGGGTATGGCATTTTTTTCTTGCTATATTATCTTGCACATGGCATTGTTTTATTATCCTAAAATTTCTTGTCCATTATTGCACGCAGTAGCTCTTCATTAATTTGATATTATTCTGAAATAGACATGCACTTTTATTGTGGTTCAGGCTCTTCTGACGAGGATGATATGTTGATTGACGATGTACCAGAATTAATCTTGAATAGGACTCTGGAGCAGCAGATAACCACCAATGCTATAGACTCACGTTTTCTTCTGCAGTTAGTATGTACCCATTCCCTGTAATGTGAAACCACATTAAGTGCTATTCCTCCTCTGGATCAAGTGATTCTTTAATTTTAATCTAAGTTATTTTATTGTCAACTATGCAGACAAATGTTTTGTTCCATCAAGTTTCGCTTGGTACGCAGTCATATGACGAGGATAAAGAATCACTAGCTATTGGCACAGCCAGTTCATTTCTGTATGCAGCATTCAACACTCTCCCTCTTGAGCGAATCATGACAATTTTGGCTTATAGAACTGAGCTTGTAGCTGTGTTGTGGAATTATATGAAACGATGCCATGAGAACCAGAAGTGGTCATCCATGCCTAAACTCCTAGCTTACCTTCCAGGGGATGCTCCGGGTTGGCTATTACCTCTGGTTGTTTTTTGTCCTGTTTATAAGTAAGGTTTGCTTGATATAATTCCAAATTTTCTGTAGTATTATGTTACTTGAAAGTCACTCTCTTGTATGACTATAAGTAAGTTAGCATTGTGAGGGTGGTTTAATACTTAAAGCTTTAACATTTTTGTTACTGACCAGGCATATGCTTATGATAGTCGACAATGAGGAGTTTTACGAACGAGAGAAGCCACTGTCGCTACAAGATATCAGGTTGCTTATCATCATTCTCAAGCAAGTAAGTGTGTTGACGGATCCCATTAAGTAGTCTTGTAACTCTGATGTGAAGAGTTTTAGGAGATATGATTGAAGACACTTGCATAAAATTTAAACACGCGACACAAAATTTAAAGACGCGATTATCTAAGGCCTTAGATGGCTATCTGTACAAAAATATAAGCTAGATTGGCTTTGCGTTTTCACGTGGTTGCGTTGTGGCAGTGGTTGTTCAAATTTTATGCTAATCTGTATATAATAGTTCTATTGGGCTCACCAAAAAATAGCATCTAATGTGCCATGCTTTTAGTTTTGCAATTGATTTTGTGCATTCTCGTTTATTCCAGGCTTTATGGCAGTTACTATGGGTGAATCCACTTACGCAACCTAACACTGGGAAATCTGTCTCCAACGACCTCTCAAAGAAGAACCCTGTTGGTTTGATTCAGAACAGGGTTGGGGTTGTAGTCGCTGAGTTACTTTCACAGGTCATTGTTCATTTTATGACTATTCTGACTGTAACTCAGTATAACTTGGCAAAGGTCATTGTTCAATTTGTTTTCTTTGTCGATGAAACCTTTCCGCAGTTGCAAGATTGGAACAACCGGCAACAATTCACTTCCTCGAGCGACTTCCAAGCTGATACAGTCAATGAATATTTCATCTCTCAGGTGACTGCTACACATCAATTTCGTTTAATGTTTGTGACATGCCAACACTATGAAAGTTTCGTTATCGATCATTTTGAATGATTTGGTCTTAGTTGTCCCCTATCATTGCTGATACTGTTTTCCTTTTTGCAGGCCATAATGGAAGGTACGAGAGCCAACTACATACTGATGCAAGCTCCTTTCCTGATTCCGTTTACAAGCAGAGTCAAGATATTCACAGTGAGTGGTTGTTAGGATGTGTATATCTGGTGAATGATTGTCATTTGTTGGGTTTGAGGAACCTAGGAGTGCTAATTAACATATACTTGCATGAGTAATCCGGGTAAATGGGGGAAAATATTGTATGTACTTGTTCACTGATTACTTTGCTGCGGCTGCATTTACTTGCTGGACATCATTTGTAGACACAATTAGCAACGGCAAGGCAGAGTCATGGATCTCAAGGCATTTTTGCTCGAAATCGGTTCAGAATACGAAGAGATCACATCTTGGAAGATGCTTACAATCAAATGAGTGCATTGTCAGAGGATGATCTCCGGGGATCGGTAAGTTCTATCTCTTGCCTGATATTTGTCTTCAAGCATTTTCTTGTTCACAACTGCAACAGATGCATATATTCTTTCCCGTGTCTGGTTTAGTTTCCTTTTGCGATACTTATAATGCAAATAACTACTGGCTGTAGATTCGCGTGACATTTGTTAATGAACTCGGAGTTGAGGAAGCTGGTATTGATGGTGGTGGCATTTTCAAAGACTTCATGGAGAAAATTACCCGAGCTGCCTTTGATGTGCAATATGGGTTGTTTAAGGTCGTATGTCTAGTTTTACTCACTCAAGTTTTTGTGGATTTCATAATGTACCACACTCCATCATGTTTGCATGTATACTCTCCTTTTTTTTTTTTTTCTGAATCTTGTACGTGCATTCTTTCAGGAGACCGCTGATCACATGCTTTATCCTAATCCTGGATCGGGAATGATACATGAACAGCATCTCCAGTTCTTTCATTTTCTCGGCACTCTTCTCGCAAAAGTAGGGTATTTGTTTGGCCCCCTTGATGCCAAAGTCTTAAAAGTTACCAATCTTTCTTTTACTGGTTCCTCTCGCCATTGTCTTGATGTTTTCATAGAAATTTTATTTAGTTTGGCCTTTTTATTTATTTATTGATGTTGATTTTCATCTGTTATGATAAGACTCATAAATTTTCCCTCCGTTATCTTGCTGCAGGCTATGTTTGAAGGGATTCTAGTTGATATACCATTTGCAACGTTTTTCCTCAGCAAATTAAAACAAAAGTACTGTAAATTTGATATCTACCTTCAACTTCCTGTCATTTCATTTGTTTGTTAATCCCACATAAACCTTGTGAATACGTCGTAAAACTTCTATTTTTCGTTGGCTAGGTACAACTATTTGAACGATCTGCCTTCTCTGGATCCTGAGTTGTATAGGCATCTTATATTTCTGAAGGTGAGTTTTGCTCAACATTCTATTTTTCTGTTGCTTTGTGGAACCGAGAGATAGCTGTTAGCATAGACGTGCAAGAATGCTGAAATCTGTTTGTATTCCTGGGAGGTTTTTGGATATTCTTTTGAGCTTCATCCACCTTTTTATGTATTCCAATTACATTTTACTTGCAGCGTTATAAGGGTAATATCTCAGAGTTGGAGCTTTACTTTGTTATTCTGAATAATGAATATGGAGAGAGGACAGAGGAAGAGCTACTTCCAGGGGGAAAAGACATGCGAGTTACAAATGAGAATGTTATAACTTTCATTCATCTGGTTTCCAATCATCGATTGAATTTTCAGGTACCGGGGAACAACTTTCCTCTTGTTTATCTTAGCATACTTGAGGCCACCTTGTAAAATCAACAGCTTTTGATATCATCTCATTGTTTCTGCTGCAGATACGCCAGCAGAGTTCTCATTTCTTGAGGGGTTTTCAGCAACTCATTCCGAAAGAATGGATCGACATGTTCAATGAACATGAGCTTCAGGTGCCAATGAATAATTATGCTCTAGATGGTTGAAATATGTTATTATGCTTGCTTTGTTAGTTGTTTCCTCAAGGACCATGATGAACAGATAATTATGCTCTAGATTTTCAGTCAGATAACTATACTCATTGCCTGATGGTCTGGCGTGCCTACTTTTGTGGGATTTGGTTGCAGGTTCTCATATCTGGTTCAGTTGATAGTTTGGACATTGACGACTTGCGAAAGAACACTAATTATGCTGGAGGCTACCACGCTGTGAGTTGTTCTTAGCTGTCAGCCAAAATGTCATTGTGTGATTGGAACACTGTTATATGATTACATCGCTGTGTTCTTGACAGGGACATTATGTGATTGATATGTTTTGGGAAGTTATGAAAAGCTTCTCAACCGAAAACCAGAAGAAGTTCTTAAAGTAAGACAAGTTCACTCTTACTACAACCTGTTTCCCCAATTATCATAGGAGTATTTTGTGTTTTCTTCAATGGAACCGAGAGGTAACTAACATCCACCATCTTTATTTCCAGATTTGTAACGGGCTGTTCAAGAGGACCACTGCTCGGTTTCAAATACTTGGAACCTGCATTCTGTATACAGAGGTAACTTACAAAACCGTTTTGACTTTTGACGTGCTTCGGGCAGTGACAAAATCATAAAAGATCCATCATCGTTGGGAATGTGTTTCAGGGCTGCTGGTAGCGCGAGTAACGAATCAGTTGATAGACTACCGACATCAGCCACTTGTATGAACCTTCTTAAGCTTCCGCCCTATCAAAGGTACTCTTTGGTTTTTGCTCATTTCAAGAAACTTCATCATTTTTCTCAAATAACTTATCTTGCACTTGATAGTATAATTGGATAAAGCAAACTAAACGTCTCTGTCAATGATGCAGCAAAGAGCAACTCGAGACCAAATTGATGTATGCCATAAGCGCAGAAGCGGGTTTTGATCTGAGCTGAATAGCTTTTGTGACTGTCACTAATCGGAGAAAAAGATGGGGTGATTTACAACGAGAAGAGGAAGAATCAGAAACACGTTTCTTGTGACGCAAGAAAAATCCATTGTCTTGGATGTGGAAGAATAATATAATCCATTGCCTTGGATACGGAAGGAAAATCTGTTTATCTGTTTTTTTTTTGTAACATTTTATAATATTGGTAAATATCTCGAGTGCACAAGTACATAGGAAAGGAAACTGTAGATTACTCTGGTTGGAGAATAAACGAACCAAGTTAACAGATTTGGAAGCAAACCGAAATCATAAAACCGAACATAATATCCATGTGTCACGACCTGATTGGTTGATATATGATGAATGAAATTTACCTACAACATAAACAATGAGATAGTTCTATCTTCACCTAGAATTTCTATATCACCAAATCATACATTAACTAAGATCAACATAATAAAGATCTACATACTAAAACACAAATATTAATAAAACCATCAAATTTTTTTTTTTTTTAAATAAACAAAAGTTTACTAAAAAAATCATAAATGGAAAAGTGAAAATAAGAAAGAAAAAAATACATAAATACTTTTTAAATTTACGCCCCACCAGAAATAACAAGAGATGAAAGTTTTACCATTCTTATTTGTTAGCGAAGTAATTTGACTATGAATTTATTGATTTAATTAGTTTATAAGTTGCTACACCAGAGTAAATGACATTTTCATAATTTTTCTTTTTCTTTTTTGGGCCATCTTGCTGGTGAATGAAAGATAAAAAAAAAAATCAAGACGTCAAAACGTTGGAGAAGACGGTATCAATGTTACACATTCTTCCAAATATCAAATTGCGTTGCGGAACATAAGCCGGCACATTTTTCCGTTCTTCAAGCTGAGCTTCGCACGAAGATATACTACCAAAGGCTTTAGAAGCTCCCTGAGATGCTAACTGGTACGACTTAGAGCTCGCAAACCCTTGAGCTCCCTCGATCGCTTTAATGGCTGATTCATAATCTGTCACACAAGACCCATATGGGGTCTTGAGCGTCGGATCAGTCGTGGTTCTCGCTAAGCCTTTCATCGTCGCTAGATTCTTATAGCCAAGCAATTGCGTCTTTTGGAGGACCAAATCGACGAGACCATTCAGGTCGACTGTGAAGGTTGTTGGATCAGAGGTTAACCAAGCGACGCAGAAATGGTTGGTTTTGAGCAGAGTTGGTAAAGTAATTCCTTTGTGACTTTGTCACTCGGAGAAAAAGATGTAGACAAAGGGGTGATTGATAGGATAACGAGAAGAGGAAGAATTGAAAATACGTTTCTTGTGACGCAAGAGAAAGCCATATGTCCTGTGTAAGAACAATTATGTGTTTCCTTAGATTTGGGTAGTGCCTATTCCTTAGTAATCATGTTATATATAGGAGACTTTTTCTCTCTATTTAGGAATGTCCACATTACTAAGAAAAAAATCACATGAAAACTAAATTTAATTAATTAATTATGTAACACACAATATTTAGGGACTTTCTATAAAATACTATAGATTTTCTAATTTTTTTTAGCAAAATAGTCTAAATTTGCTTATTGCTTACTAATATTAATATACATAGTTTTTGGGGTGGCAAAAGTGTAANATTAATTATGTAACACTCAATATTTAGGGACTTTCTATAAAATACTATAGATTTTCTAATTTTTTTTAGCAAAATAGTCTAAATTTTTTTATTTGATTCCAAATTATGTTCATGATGAGTTTTTCTTGTCGACATTCGTGATGATCAGCAAAAATAGCATAACACAAAGAAAAGGAAACGAAACTGGTCGAGAATAACCGAACCAAATGGTCAAATTTGGAAGTACAAACAGAAATTTTAGCAAAAAAAAATCGATCCAACAGTGGAATCACATTGACCTTGGTTTTACTCAACAAAAGAAAAAAACGGCCCAACCAAGCCAACCATCAAACCCAATGAGTCACATTTGGCTACGAGATTTCATGAGCATCTTTTAGTTCATCATCATCAGAATATTCTGATTCTTCCACTTGTTTATTTTATTTTTTGAGAAAATGATTCTTCCACTTGTAGACTCCATGCAGAAGCTAAAGAATCTCCCTCACAGAGACTGCTCTGCATTCGGTTCTTCGCACGCACTGATAGTATACGGGAGCAAGCTTGTTTTTTTTTTACCAAAAATAAAAAATGATAGTAAAAATAAAAAATTATACAACAAGCTTGTTTTTCAGCTTGTTGTAACAAAAACAAAAAAGTGGAAGTAAATTATAAACTAAATAGCATCGTGAACAAATTAGATATTTTTGGAAATCACCGGATTCGATCTATATGAGTTCGGCGAAGGAATGTTCTCTTTGCACAAGACTATTCCTCTGAAATTTTACCATTTATTATGAAAATAAATGGAAAAAAAAATTCCACTCAATTCTACTAAATTCCACATAAAAAAACTGTTTTTGTTCACAAAATTTTAAAAAGGTTGTTCCTCTACCATTTTCAAGAGAAATGAGTGGAACAAAATTATTTTTCTATAATCCAAATTCCACTAATATGTATTCCACTCATCTCTATTTATTTTATTCCTCTAATGCTCATCATTTCGATTGCATATTGGATTATTGTGGATATGCAATGAGCAATTTGAGATTACAGTATTGTTGCAATAATATATTCTTTCAGCTCATCCCATATCCACCAGACTTTCTCATGACCCAAAGTGGAACTCAATTGCAGTTATTGCATATATTACATATCTATATACATGAATATTTGTAAATTAGTTGCTTAGTACCACGTCTAGTAGAGTTCGAGTCTCTGATTCTAAGGTTGAAACGTCTTTTTGAGTTATTAACAAATGTTCATAAGTTAGTGGTAAAAGGCGAATATCTCATTAAAAATCTTTAATTACCTTTATGGGTTTTTTGGCGTATTTGGAAGAGCCGTAATATACTAGTGCATCAAAGAAGAACCGTACCGTAGAGACAATCTTTACGATGGGCTCAAGAGGATGCAGAGGAGTGGCTGGATACACAAGATTTCATTGAAAAACGAAATCACCAAAATCACGAGGTTAGTAATACAACAATGTCGAGTCGTCTCGATTTATGGGAGAGACCAAAAACAGGATGGATAAAATGTAATTATGATGGTTCGTATATTAAGACGAGAAGAGTATCGAAAACAGGCTGGCTATACCGAGATGAAAAAGGAGTGTACTTAGGGGCTGGACAAAAGCAACACTCGGCTGTAAATAATGCTCTAGAGAGTGAGTTTCAAGCCTTGTTAATGGTAATGCAAAATTGTTGGACCCGATTATCGAAGAATTATCTTTGAAGGAGATTGTAAGACTTTGATAAATCTTATCAATGGCGTAACCTTGAATTTCGGCACATACAATTGGATAAGAGAGGTCTGAGATTGGAGTAATCGATTTGATGAAATCAAATTCACATGGATATCAAGAAGGGGTAATGAAGCGGCAGATATTTTATCAAAGATTGAGATTCCAGGAAATGTCTCTTGTGTTTTTCATTTTTGTTCCTTATGCTCTGACTGATGTATTACATTTCAACTTTGTTTGCTCATCTTAATAATAAATAGAAGTTGAAAAAAAAAAATCTTCAAAATTAGCTTCAGCTCGCATTTTATTTACTCGTAGAGAGAGAGAGAGAGAGCAGAGAACATCGCAGGAAAAAGAAAGCGAAAATGGAGGAAGCTAAGGGACCTGTGAAGCACGTACTGCTTGCTAAGTTCAAAGATGACGTGAGCCCAGAGAAAATCGAAGAACTTATTAATGGTTACGCCAAGCTCGTCAATCTCATCGAACCTATGAAAGCTTTCCACTGGTAAATCTGCCGATTTTGATCTGATTGTTCTCGAATTATTGTCATGACGGAACAATTGATCCCCAATGTAGATCTGAACTGCTTATTAGGGTTAGGAATATATGCCTTGGGTTGCTTAATTTTATCGTCTACCAAATATGGTTTTGTTTCTGGAGAACGTAATTGGGGGAAACAAAATCGACGAATTTGCGAGGATATGCTCTTGTCTTACTGATTTATTATTGGCTCTGTACTTAACTAATATTGATTGTAGGGGAAAAGATGTGAGCATTGAGAATCTGCATCAAGGTTTCACACACATCTTTGAGTCCACATTTGAGAGCAAAGAAGCTGTAGCAGAGTACATTGCTCATCCTGTTCACGTTGAATTCGCCAACTTGTTCATAGGAAGCTTGGATAAAGTATTGGTTATAGACTACAAGCCTACCTCTGTGCATCTCTAATCATCTTGCACCTGCATCTTTCATCTTTTTTCTCGGGCATGCCGCTTGTGATCATGTTCAATAAAGTATATTCCTTTCTTCTTTTGAATACGGCCTCTGCTTTGCCTGCGTTGTTCTTATGTTTCTGTGAATTTCTTTCTTTTCCCTTTTTTTGTTGGGTGTTTTCTTATGTTGTATTAGACTTGATGTGTAAACGATCATGAGTTTTACTTGATAATGAAGTGTTCGATTTCGAATATTTGCTCGTCTTCTTTTGTGATTTGAATGCATTGTGGTCTTTAATCTCTTGTACTTTATCAATAGTGGTAATCGCCAATGTAAAAACAAGCTGCCAAGAACAATGCCACAAATATTCGAGATGTATATGTAATATGAATGTATAACTGATTGATGTAGTGGTCTAACTGAGTGTGAAGGGATATCAAATCAAGCCCTTTCTCACATCATGTTCGAGATGACCAGAACAATGCCACAAATATTCTGAAAATCACCACTGTTCTTCACAGCAGAAGGATCAGCTTTGACATTCGCCAGGTCATCTTGACATGTTGTAGATCCTTCCATAGCTGCTGAAACCTTAATGTTCAACCCTGCGCCGTCGCCTGTCGCTAGGTTCTGCTTAGCTTCATTGAGATTGCTGATTGCATTCTTATACTGCTCTACGCACGAGGTGTATCCTTTCTTCAAAGTAGGGTTGGTTTCTGTCTTGACTAGAGATTGAATTTTCGTTAAAGCTCCTGATGCACTTGTTTGTGCAGAACCAAAGGTGATCTTTGCAAGCGTTTGAAGATCAGCACCCAAGGTCTTTGGGTTGGATTTCATGTAGCTCGAACAGAAGGACGGGTTTTTCGCTTTCCCACAAATCGCTTTTATGTCTGCCACTTGTGCGTTCAAGGAACCAATCATTACAAAAAACATCATAGAAGACACAAAAACATTGTTCCTCAGGTATGCTGCCATCTTCGTTCCTTTCTTTCTTATGTTCGTTGGTTCTTTTGGTAAAGTTATTCCCTTAATATGCCTGAGGTTACATATTTATAGATGATTGGGATTGATTGCTTCCACTAGAACTAATAATAGAAGTTCTTGGACAAGATTATTGCTGTTTCTGATTCTTAGTTAGACCACAAGTCCTAATATAAGATAGAGAAAAACTTTGCTATTCTTAGCAATAGTGCAGAGAAGATAATTATCTGATTACTATTCTTCTAATTAACTTACTTTCTTAAATTTTCTTATTTATGTAGATGTGCATTCCATTATATATATATATATATATATATATTTTTTTTTTTTTTCATGATTTCTGATACTAATAAAACTCACTGTTGAAAAAATTAGAGATTCTATGGATAATCATCATAAATTTACACCAGAGATGAAAGTTTTTCCATTTGACTATTGAATTTATTCATTTATTGGTTTTTACGTTACTACACCAGAGTTAATGACATTTTAAAGTTTTGCCATCTTGCAGGTTAGTAAAACGTAAAGAATCATAACGCCAAAAGGTTGGTGAAAACCCTATCAATGTTATACATTCTTTCAAACATCAAATTGCGTGGCGAAACATAAGCCGGCATTGGCTGTTGTTCAAGCAGAGCTTCGCAATTACCTATACTATCAAAGGCTTCAAAAGCATCCTTAGTTGCTAACAGGTACTCCTTAGAGCTCGCAAACCCTTTAGCTCCCTCGATCGCTTTAATGGATAGTTCATAATCTGTCACGTAAGACCCATATGGGATCTTGAGATTTTGATCAGTCGTGGTTCTCGCTAAGCCTTTCATCATCCCTAGGTTCTTGTACCCTAACAAATCCGTCTTTTGGATGACCATACCGATAAGACCGTGTAAGTCGAGGGTGAACTTTTTGGGTCGGAGGTCAGCCAAGCGACGCAGAAGTGTTTGTAAATTGTCGGCTGCGAGCAGAGCTGGTAAACTGATGGTTTTGTGACTTTGTCACTCGGAGAAAAAGATGAAGACAAAGGGGTGATTGATAGAAGAACGATAAGAGGAAGAAATTGAAAACATGTTCCATTTTCTTGGATATGGAAGAGTAACTATGCGTATTCTTAGATGTGGGAGTGCTTATTGCTTGGTAATATATATACATAAGTTTTTGGTGTGGCAAAAGTGTCACTCCTATTTGGTAGGATCTTGGTGTGGTTTATTGAAATGTTGACCCGATTTTGTTTCTTTTAGGGGGCTTATTGGATCATGGATTTGGAAAGAGATTTAATCTATTTCTAAAATCCACCCTTATTGGATGTGGAATACTTACATGTCTTCTACAATCCACCCTCATTGTAATTCAAAATAATTCAATTGATAACTGATAAGTGATCAAAGTAATTCAAAATAATTCGCAATCCACCATTAATCAATTGATAAGTGATCAAAGTAAAAAAAAACTGGGATTATTGGATCATTTCCAATTTTAAAACAAATGAAATCTGAAAAGTTTTCAAAATATTTGATTCCAAATTTGACCATTTAGTTATATAGGACAATCAACAAATCTCATCTAACGAGATGATAATTCCAACAGAAAAAGTTGTTTTTTTTTATCAAACTTATCTCTTTTTAGGTTAAAAAATATTAAGTCACACAATCTCCAAATCCAAAATGGGGTTAATGAAATGTTGACCCCATTTTGTTTCTTTTAGTGAATTGTTGACTCAATCTTTTAGTGAAATGTATTTATTTCATTTTCATTGAATAGACCGGCGTCTTTGTAGATTTCTTTATCAAGAGTATTATTTATTTGATTCCAAATTGTGTCCATGATGAGTTGTTTTTGTCGACGTTCATGATAATAAGCAAAAATATCACACAAAGGAATGGAAACGTAACTGATCGAGAATAACCGAACCAAATGGTCAAATTTGGAAGTACAACCGATACTAGATAAACCAACAGAATCAACCAAACAGTGGAACGAAATCACACAGAATTTGGTTTACTCATCAAAAAAATGGGCCAATCAAACCAAGGATCAAACCCGATGAATCATAACATGTTAGCTGAGCATTTCAAATTATTACTATAGTCGAGCGTACCCGAAGCTGGGCATCAGTAGAAGATTAACAATAAAAAGAGTGGTAAACGTATATTCTTTCAGCTCATCCCATATCCACCAAAAACAAAAAAAAATCAAGGTTTAAACCGAAAATAGAAAACCAAACCAGTAGCCAAAACAACGCCGATTAAGATCTCGATTCGGCTTTGTCATACGCGGCTTTCCGTCTTTCTGAATCAACATCCTAGTATAGGCATCAATACGAGTTAAGAAACGAAATGACCAAAAAAATCGTTAAACCTAAACAGAACCAAAACTAAACCGTGATTCACCTGTGGGCTTCTACATGTGAATGGGCTTGTCATAGGTAGCCATGGCAGCTTCCTTGATAGCCTCACTCATGGTGGGATGAGCGTGACAGACTCGAGCTATGTCTTCACTCGAAGCATCATAGTTGATCGCCAGAACCGCCTCATGGATCAATTCTCCTGCGTTTGCTGACATTATGTGAACCCCCAAGATCTTGTCTGTCTCTTTATCAGCCAAAATCTTGACCATTCCCTCTGCTGTGTCTATGGCCTTGGCTCTGCTGTTGGCCATGAACGGGAATTTCCCAACCCGGTAGCTTACACCGTCTTTCTTCAGCTGCTCCTCGGTTTTACCCACAGAGGCAACTTCAGGATAGGTGTAGACAACCCCAGGAACTTTGTCGTAATCCACATGGCCGTGTTTGCCTGCTATAAACTCAACACAAGCGACACCGTCTTCCTCGGCTTTGTGAGCCAGCATTGGTCCTGGAATCACGTCTCCAATTGCATAAACGCCTGAAACATTTGTCGAGAATCTCTCGTTCACCAGAATTCTCCCGACTTTGTCTGTTTCAACTCCGATTTTCTCCAGATCAAGTCCAGATGTGAACGGAGTTCTTCCTGCTGAGACGAGGACAACATCAGCTTCTAGAGTAGTCTGGTTTCCGCCTTCAGCAGGTTCCACGATGAGCTTCACACCATCTCCTGATGAATCTACGCCAACAACTTTAGTCTTGAGCATGAATTTCATCTTTTGCTTCTCTAGTGAACGTTGAAACTGCTTGCGGATTTCCCCATCCATTGATGGTACGATATCTGATGCAAACTCAACAACTGTGACCTCTGATCCAAGCCGTCCCCACACAGAACCCATCTCAAGACCGATATAACCAGCGCCAATGACGATGAGTTTCTTTGGGATTTCTGTCAGAGACAGTGCCCCGGTTGATGAGACAATCTTCTTTTCATCGATGGTGATGCCATGCAGAGACTTGACATCTGAGCCAGTTGCAACTATGATATGTTTGCCTTTCACAACCGTGTTTTCTCCATCGATTGTCTCCACAGAGACTTCAGACGGGGACAGAAACTTACCATAGCCCTTAACGTAGTTCACCTTGTTCTTCTTGAACAGACCTTCGATTCCACGGGTGAGATTCTTGACGGCTGTGTCTTTCTGGGCCAACATAGCAGGAAGATCTACCTCAACTGAAGAGACCTTAACGCCATGGTTAGCAAAGACGTGCTTTGCCTCATGGTACATGTGAGAAGAGTGAAGAAGGGCCTAATACACAAGAAAAACAAAAAAAGTGAACGCTATGTTTCTGTATCGAGACAATTTCAATTCAACAGATAGATAATATCATATAGATTTATCAAAGCTTAAGCAGCGTGGGGGAGGAGCCTAATACAATCAGAAAACAAAAAAAAACTAGTGCTATTAATATCTATCACATTTATGGTCTACAGAAATGAGAGTTTCATACAACTTTTTCTAATGTCGAAACATAGACAACGAACCAAAAGAGCACCATGATCCAGCACTGGCACCGCAAGAACCAATTAAACGAGAACAAAATTGATAAGAGATACAAAAACTCAAAGGCCAATAATTCCATTTCCGCGAAATCAAGCACAAACAGGATTCAGGAAAACAGGAAACGTACTCAAACAGATCCGAGTACTAAATAATTATCATCACACAAGCAGTTCTTAAACCTCGAACTCAATCTAATCCTCAGTTCGTAAAGACATAGATCGAATCGCAATGATGATCAACGAAAAAACCAGGAGACGATAAAAAAGGTTGATTCGACGACGGAAAAAGGAGTTTGTGAATCACCTTGGAAGGAATACAGCCGACGTTAAGACAAGTACCACCGAGAGCACCACGCTTCTCGATGCAGGTGGTCTTGAGACCGAGCTGTGCCGCCTTTATCGCCGCCACGTAACCTCCAGGACCGCCGCCGATAATGACAACATCGTTCTCGTCGGATCCCGACGAAGCGAAGCCGCGGGTGAGGGAGAAAGAGCATCTGAGAGCGTCAGTGGGAGATTTAGAGATGTTTCTGGTGAGCAAGTACGCCTTTCTCCTAGCCAAGCTCGCCATCGCCATCGTTGTTGTTGTTCTCCTTCCGTCGAACTTTCTTACAGAGAGAGAGAGAGAGAGATGGGAAAGAGAGACTTTTTGGCTCTTTGGAGAGTCGAATAAAGACGGTAACACTAGAAAGGGCCTCTTCCTTCTTTTTTCTTTTCTTAATTATTCTCTTTCTTTTCCGTAAATCATAATTAAGAGAATCCAAAAACAATTAAATTTATTAAACATTACAGGGTAAAAAAACATGATTACCCTAATAATTTAAAAGGAATAGTAAGCTTATACTGTTTATATGCATATAAGAATATGACCAACCACTTCATAAAAACTAGATTTTCACATGGGCGGTTGCGCGAGATAATTTTTTTTATATAGATTTAATACAATTTTTTCAGATCCTGGTCAGATTAGCCGGTCTAGTTATAGTTCTAAAACGCGGGATCCAGACAACAATCCGATCCGATTATAGTTCTAAAACCCGATACTATAAAATCCAAAAACTCAGCGAATAACTGTGAACTGGACATAATCGTTGATCTGAATGGATCATGGTTCCGTAATAATTCAATTAGAGAGTTTTCTTTATTGTTTTTATTGAGTTTTAAATCATGGTTCCGTAATAATCGTTGATTCGGACGGATCATGGTTCCGTAATAATTCAATCATAATTTTTTTATGATTTAAGTTAACATCAGAAAATCTAGCCGAATTTAAAATTTTTTGTTTGATATTTTCAACTTAAAATCTCTAAAATCTAGTAATATTTTCATCCGAGTTAAAATTTTAATCCACATTGAGGGCGAGCGACAATTTTTATTTGTTTTTATCTTTTATGTTTTTTATATCGTATGGAAAATATATTAATGGTATGACATGTATTATTCAAAATTAATAATTTTAACTATCCAAATTTTCTGACCCATTTTGCGAACTTTGTTATTATGTGAATTTAGATTAATACACAACCAATCTATATATTTATGTGTTAAAATGGGCTAACCCGTTTTTTTAATCTGCCTCAAATCCCTTGGATTTTTTGACAAACCAACCCGCAAAACACGGCGATTATAAAAACATAACCCTAATCCGCCAATCATATTACCGTATAATACACATATTTACTAATTTTGAATATTTGAAAATTTAGGCATATTGATTATGATAAAAAAGATACAATAACATATTCGTTTATCATTATTATGGAAATATTATTTACATTCGAATATTTAAATTAAATCTAAATTAATATCCGATTAATCATTTTTAAAGATAATAACAGATTTTTTTTTTAGTTTTGGTAAATAATCTAACCTATATTTAAGAAAATCCAAATTAATCTAAATTAATATTTTAATTTTCCGAATTAAATTAAAATATAAAATAAAATACATTCATGATCGAATTTATGGTTGTGCAAATCTAATTAATAATATATTCATTTTTCAATTTGAAAAATATTCAATTATAAATCCGAGTGTATTAATAAGATTTAAATTTAGAAGTAAACATATTTTGTTATTAATTCCAAATATTTTGGTTGTAACTGTTGATGAAATCTCAGAAAATCTACATTAAATTCAAAATTTAAGATTATCTTTCAATGCAAATGTTAATTTTGAATCTGTATCATTAAAAAAAATTGATTATTAAAATATTTGGCATAATCTAAATTCAAAAATTCAAAATAACTAATATTATTTTCGTAACAAAATAATAATAAAAATTTAAATTATTTTTGTAATATTTATAATAATCGATTTTATTTATAATTTTAAATATTTTTTTTAATTTTTGGCATAATCTAAATTTGTCTAATTACGAATTAAATTAATATATATTTATATATATAATTGGATTAATTAATTAAACTATTCTTTAATTGAACTAAATATAATTAATTATTTAATTTAACCAAAATTATCGGTTTGACAACATGAATAAAAGAAAAGAAATAATAGTTATCCATGATAGGAATAGACTAAAATGCTTTTTTTCCTGTTTGGACACAAAAATATATCATGTCCAAAAACGAGATAGATAGTTCTGGTGATGAACTTTATAACCTGAATTTTCCTGTAATCTTAATCAGTTTTTGTACATAAGTGCTCAATAATCCTACCGGAGCAATAGCCAAACAAACCGATCAAAAATGGCTACAACACTTGTGAACTAACAACAAAAAGAAGTCCCTTCATCTTCTCTTTTTGCCTCCTTTTATTTCATCCAATATCAGAGATGTAAATGTCATGAAATAATCTTGCGTTAAGGGGGGGTTATCTCAAAACCCCATCTCTACTTCTATATTATATACATTGTCCCCCTCAAAGACCGCGCAAAAACCTTCATCGATTAGCTTTCTAGCATCGCCTGTAACCGGGCTCGGGCTTCATCAGAACCACAAAATTGTATTCTTCTCCTTTGAGGAGTTGGGGATGATGTGAAGCAGATGACCACCACTGTAACATTATCCGATGAGTCAAGCCTTAACGCTTCCCTTCCAAGTTCCATCGCACATCTTCTCGGGTCACCGTGTCTCCTGAGTCCTTGCCTGACGAATGTAACAGCATACTGGCTTGTCATCACGTCCCAAATACCGTCACATCCCATAATCAAGAACTCATCTTCCTCGGTTAGAATCATCTGTTGGATGTCTGGGTCTGATACCAGAGGTGACAAAGATCCTCCGAGGGGTGAAAACCTCTTTACTGACCAGTCTCCAAGAGCCCTTGTAACAGCGAGATCCCCGTAGAGATACTCACCTTCAAAGTACCCTCCTAAATCCTCTACCCGTTTCTGTTCTGGCGCAAACGTAGATTTGTGATCAAATGACATATTAACAGCTTTTCCTTTCCTGCAGAGCACTGCACGGCAATCGCCAGCGTTAGCTACCATTAAGTGCCGCCCGATTACAAGAGCGGTCAAGGCGGTTGTTCCGCACGAACCGCTAACAATGCTTTCATCTTCCATGGCGAGATCAGCTAACCTATAAGCTTTGCGGTGAGACTTCTCCAGTTCTTTCAAGAAAAAGGTGTTCACAATGGAGGGCAGTTCTCGAAAAACAGCATCTTCAAAGATTAATCTCGTTGCATTCTCTTTCATATACCGTGATGCCTCAGATCCACCATGGCCATCAAACACACCATAGAAAGCGATGGGCACCGAAAATCTGAAGAAGGGAGACCCAAGATGAGCTGAAAGGTCGTCTATGCATATGTGTTCATCTTCCATATACTCCCGGTAATCACCCTTATCCGCATGACTCCCAGAACTTATTTTTGGGACAAACTCAGTAGCAGGCTCTTCAATGGTAGTTGTAGTTGCAGAACAACTCTTGACCTGTTTTGAGAAAAAAAGGTAACATTAGAGCTTGTTAAGTCCTTGTTCTTATACTCCACAGCATCATAGGACAGAATAATCTGTGCAACAGAGCAGCAAAAGGAAGTCAAGCTTTAACTATGACACTGAAGAAGAAATTGATCCATGAAAAGCTGAAATCAAAGTCTTAACAAGGAAAAAGGCGACACTATATTAAATCACCAGTTACCAAAACTCGAATAGGATTCAACAAGGGAGACGCAAATGAAGAAATTTTAACACTGAAAAGTCAAGTCTTGATGCAGAATTGACCTTTGTTAAGAATCACGGTGACGATATCAAATAAAAAACCCAAATTCTAATCCATGACTAGACAAGCAAGCATAATTACAAAGAAAAAGACTCAATCCGATCCTAACTTCGAATTCATCGGAGAACCACAGAGTCCTAAACAATCAAAAGAAGCAAAATTGAGATTACAAAAAGAGACCCAAACACATACCGATCCTAAAAGAGACGTTTCTTCAGAACCCGGAATCTCAATACAAACGGAGTCATGAATTCGAATTTCGGCAATCTGAAAGTTATTGGGATCAAGATGAGACTTGACGTCGATAACAGTGATCTCAGCAGATTCAGCGACCATGTTTTGACTCAGAAGCATCGCTTTTGCTCTTCTAATAAACTGGCGGACACATCTGATTACGAGATCTTTCCAGAGACGAAGCTGTGTAAAAAGCAGCCATGTTTGGGTGACTGAAGCTTTGCTTGGACGCATTTTAATTTTTTTTTAGCGAAATATTAAAGAAAACAGAATTAGGTTTACCTGAATATGTTGAGAATATATATGTGTATATATAAAGACGATATATATATATATATATTTGGACAAATGTAAAAACTCTTATTTAGGTGTTTTATACAATTAAGGAAAAAAAACTCTTATTGTAAAAATATCTATGTTTAGGTGTTTTAAAATGCATGAAACTCTTGTGTCCACACTAATCTGTCAAACTAGTTTTAAATGGGTGTTAACATACCAATTAAGACAAAGATTAGTAATAGTTGGCCAATGGTGAGCTACACGTGGGAAAATGAGTGCAACCTTTCACACCACTTGGCCGTCCTCTTTACCAATACACCGCCACCGTATAGTTCTTTACCTCACTCACTTGATTATTGAAGAAATTAAAAAAAAAGTCGTAAAGAGTTCACACAAAAAATAAAATTTTAGATTTATATATTGCTAACCTATGTTTATATAATAATCAAACAATAATCTTGAAGAAAAAGAGTCATTTTTTCTAAAGCTATTAACAAATAAAATTTAAACCATATTTCAGATCAAAAACTAACTAATTATTAATACTTTTTTAAACTATTTTTTTGTAATCCTCAATACTGCTAATATGTGTTGTTCTTTGTAAAGTTGTAGTTTAATAAGCAAAGATAACGGACAATTGTAATTTTTTTTTATAACAATTCGAACTCAAAGTTTCGGTAGGGGACTGCTTCGTTAAAAGCTTCAGTGGTGACTCGGTGTCGAATAGAGGCGGTGGATCTGGTTCGGCAACTAACTTCACTTCCGTAGGAGATGGTTCTTGTAGATTTCACAAGTTCGGGAATGGCGGCTTCTCTAGCTGCCCCGAAGAGGCTCTCATGCTGCAGGTTGTGGTGGAGTGGTCCGTTGAAATGGTTCCGTTTTTGTATTCGTCCTCCGGAAAGCTGTAGACGCTGCTATCTACGAGGTTTGAAGGCTAGCCTCGGGCAGAGGTTGCTCGTGGCAACGACGATAAGAACTCAAGTTTTAAGAATTGCGGCAACAACGCAAATGTCCGAGTTTTTTTGTGTTCGAAATCAGTGTTTCTTCGTCGATGATCTTTTGGGTATGATAGGGTGTGTGCCTAACTTGTTGACTTTTTGTCCGTTTCTTTGTTTTCATGTTGTATCTTTGTCATTGTTCGTAGTTTTCGATATTTTTGTTTTCTTAGTTGTTTCTATAACCGCGGTCACAAATTATAAAATAGTATAAAATTTAATATTTAAAAAAAAAAAAATCGAACTCCAAAAGGGTGACAATATGTGGCGCTATTAGTTCCGGTCAATTTAGTAGACAATTATATTTTCATTTCATTCTTATTTTTGATAAAATGTGACGTGTTGAATTTCTCATCACATATATATACGTGATAGGGCTATAATTCAGAAACAGAAAACTGAAATACACTAAAACCTCTATAAATTAATACTCTATAAATTAATAATCACTATAAATTAATAAATTTTTTCGGTTCCGAATCAAACCAGTGTAAAATTTAACACAATTCGATAAGATAATAAGATAATAAATTTATTGAAATCCCTATGTAAATATATGGTCCCAATAATATGATAAATTAATAATTATAAATCTTATGCATACATATTTAAGACAGTTTAGTAAAATATAAATCTATTGTTGTTTGTTTATTCTTAAAGTTAGAATCTCGTTGGAGCTCATCTCTAATCTTCCTTATTGCATCCATAACAGTTGTCCTCTCGACCTGCATCCAAAAATTGTAAAAAATTATAGGGCCATAATTGCTTCTTTGCGTATAAGCACTTTCAAAGGTTCCATAATATCTATCTTCAACTTCATCATCTTCAGTAAGGATAGTAGTTACAATTTTTTTTGAATAGTGAAAAATCGTGTTGTTTCTATTTTAGCCTTCATGGTTCTATTTTTATCAGTGGTCGATAAAAATACTAAACTAACAATTTATTCTTTCTTAGCTGGATCGTTTGCAAAATTTTGGCCATTTGTAAAGTTTCCAGTAACTATTGCAAAGATAATGCCATTCAACTTCATCAAGGAAACTTCTCTCTTTCCCGATACAATATCCAATTACGATGTATGTATAATCTATTCAAATAAAATAAAATTTAAAAGATTATGCACTAAATTTTTTTATCTCTATAAATTATTAATTTATCGATTAATTAATACCTCTATAAGATAATAAAATTTGAAATCCCAACATTATTAATTTATAGATGTTTTACTAGAGGTTTTAGTGTAGATGTAAAACAGAGGAAAGGGCATCATAGACAACCTTGAGTGACACTTGTTGACAAAAGAAAAAAAAACCTTGAGTGAGACTCAACAAGATTACGATTGTGTAAACAACTCCTTCACAAAAGAACACACTACTGATATAGAAATGGGAACCGAAAGTACCAACACTAAAAAGAGAGTTATTAAGCTTCATGAAGGGTAGAAAAGCATTTTAAGTTCTTACTAGAGAAAAAAAAAGGAGAAGTTC
The DNA here is from genome assembly GCA_002933915.1 of Eutrema heterophyllum. Classification (NCBI taxonomy): domain Eukaryota; kingdom Viridiplantae; phylum Streptophyta; class Magnoliopsida; order Brassicales; family Brassicaceae; genus Eutrema; species Eutrema heterophyllum. The sequence continues at coordinate 93,222 of PKMM01051853.1, forward strand.
TCCTCCACGATACATTCTCTCCATATCATCAAAGTCGTAAGACTCGTAACCAGCTTCTGCCGCACATCATGGCGTTAGCAACTTTGGGTTCCACGGAAAGAACAGATTCAGGAGGCTCTCTTTTGTCCGAAACATAAGCATCGTACGAAGTGGCGCGTGAGATCGGTATGGAGAGAATGTCTCGTGCTACTCGGGAGAGGATTGGATACTTTATGCTCTCTTCTTTCCACCATTCCAATGCTTTGAAGCCTTTGTTCCACTCCATAACTGGTTCCTTGAGATAAGAATCGAGTTCTGATTCTTGACACTTTCTTGAAGATCCTTCAAACTTGAGAAATTCTTGAAACAAAACAAAATCCTCATATGCATCAGGCTTCTTCTTCTTCTTCTTCTCTTCCTTGTCCTTTTGTGCCTCTCTTTCTCCTTCTCCTTCTCCATCATCATAATCTTCTTCTTCTCCTTCATCATCTTCTTCTTCATCGGAGTCAATTGTAGCATCCGGACAAATTGGTTTTTGACAGATATCGTTAGCTGCGTAGCGAGCATATAGATTGCGTAGATAGTCCAAAACAGTTTCAGCTTTTGAACCATCGTCATTGTCAATCTTCTTTGAGCAGTAAAACTCAATGTACTTCATCTTGAACCGAGGGTCTAACACAGAAGCAGTTGCCAAAACCAGAAACATATCATTCCAATACTTGTCAAACATCTTCAACAGCTTCTTAGCTTTGCGGAGGAAGTAATCATTATCAGCACTAGCGAGCTCTTGGTTCAACATTACCTTCAGCTCTGCAAGAAGGTGGAAGTAGACATTAGATGTCGAATACCCTTCTTCAAAAAGCTCTTTTGCCACTTTATAGATGCAACCAGTGAGTTTGCAAAAAGTTTGAATCTTTATCCATTCTTCATCAGACGGCTTGTCATAATCGTCGTAAATCTCATCCTTTGAGAATGCATCCTCGGTTTTCATATCTACAGCTTGTTGCAGATGATACAAACTGACGTTCCAGTTGGTTGATGAACATCTTCCCCATCCAACCAACATACGAACATCCTCATACAGCGACCAGCTAAAGCCACTATACATATCATCAACCATTAACCGGAAAATATCAGCACAACAATAGACTAGAAAAACCGGTGGGTTGATCGAGCTATTCCCTTTCTCTTCTATACACTTCCTGATAGCATCAACCGTTTTATCATCAAAATCCTCATGGTTAGGAAGTAGTATGGTAGAGACCTTGTTCTCAATCTCGAAACCCTGAACAGCGGTCCTAAAATGGTAAGAATAAATGTCGTCCAGCGGAATCGACTCGTCAGTAGAGTATCCGAGGATCCATTTCCTGACCTTCCAGTTATCGTCAATGAAATGAGCAGTCATACAGACGAAATCCTCGTGCAAAACAGGGCCTTTAATGTAATCTCTGGTCAACTCATTCCCAAGAAGCAACCATTCATAAGAGAGGGTTATCTTCCCTTGAAAATCATTGAGAAATTTCTTGGCCTTCTCTTTTTGTTCTTCGTAAATCTTAAAAAGTTCCTTCTTAATGGTATTACGATTAATCCCAGCACTAATTAACCAATGACCATCTTTCTCAGGAATATTCTCCTCCAACATCTCCTCATCGTCCTCAAATTCGTTCTCAAAGTCGTCCTCAAAATCGTCCATACAATCGTCCACAGAATCGTCAGACTTTAGTTTCTTCTTCACATCTAAAATGCACAGTATTAAAATATCATTATGCATCCAGACGAACAAATGAACAAAAAAACAACCATATCTAGAACAAAACCCTAGAAATTGGGGATCACATCCATACAAATTATGAGAAAACAGACCTATCTGGAGAGAAAGAAATGAAAAAGGAAGAAGAAATTAGAACCTGAATCGGAGCCGGAGCCGGAGCCGGAACCGGAGGGGAGATCATCGTTGTCCATAGCAAAGGTTGCTGTTCTGTGGGAGACGAAGTGAAAGAGAGGATTTAGGATTTAGGGCTTTGAGTAACTAATAAGAGACGATTCCGATTTTCGATGCTAAATCTCTGTAGGATCTCATTATGATTTAGGCGGGAATGCTAAATGAGCAATAGCCCCCTACGTGGCTTTCAGTTATTGGATCTTTCTTTCTTTCCGTGGTTTGATTATCGAGGCGATAGATCACACGGTCAGTAATTAAAGTAGTGGACGGATGATATTATTTCGAATATTATGTTAAGATTTTGTGATACAAAAATGATACACATGAAGAATGTCTTTTAGGGTTTTCGCAATTGCCTTTATATGCTATCAGATGGGTTTATATTTTCGGCCCGTCTTAATATCTTAACCCCAAGATCTTTTGTTATAAAGAAAAGAATTCTTGTTCTTTGGTCTAATATATAAAGACTAAAGAGGGGTTATTGGGAGGTTGATTTCTGAACATTTCTGAAGATTTTTGAAATTTAAGATTCTACTGTTATTGGTGGATTTTTACATTCTTAATAAATTTTATTGTTATTCGTTTATGGATTACAACATTTTTTATAAATCCGTTGTTATTGGTTTGGTGATTTTTCAAATCTAATCAAAATCTATTGTTATTCAAAAAATTTGTATTTTAATAATAACTAGATTCTAACATGTGCGTTCGCACTTGAATTTTTTTTTTTTTTTTATCAAATTATGTAATATAATTTGTGTTTTTTTTTTTGTATTTAGATATAATTTGTTTTTATAGATATAACTTTTCTAATATGTGACAAAGACTTATTTTTGTGTTTATATATTAATTTCTTTTGTAGATTTAATTTGTTTCTAGTATTAAATATGACTGTGATTATAAAAACATAATTCTAACCCGTCCGTTCATATTACCGTATAATATAAATATTTACTAATTTTGAATATTTAAAATTTTATGCTGATTGATTATGATAAAAATATACAATAACATATCGTTTATCATCTCCGTCATTATGAGAATATTATTTAAATTAAATCTAAATTAATATCATGTTTACTATCTTTGTAAAGATATAATAATAACTGATTTTTTGATTTTTGATAATTAATCTAACATATATTTAAGAAAATCTAAATTAATCTAAATTAAAATTTCAAATTTTGAAATTATTTTTAAATATAAATTAAAATAATAATATTTTATTAATATTAAATTAATTTGTTTGGTAAAGCGGAATAGTACTTATCATGGAAAAGAATAGTCTAATATGAAAGTTTTATTGTTTGAACACAAATGTTCGCCTGTTTTAATAGTATATATTAGGCCTGAGCGTTCAGTTCTCGGTTCGGGTTTGGGTCGGTTCTTTCGGTTCTCGGTTCTTTCGGTTCTAGAAAATTGGTAACCATTCAGGTATTTTAGAAATTCGGTTCGGGTTCGGTTCGGTTCTCGGTTCGGTTCGATTCTGGGTACCCGAATTGTTTTTTAAATTAAAAATTTTGTTAAATTTAAATAAAATTTGGTTAAATTTTGACAAATATAACTAAGAACTTTCGGATATTTTGGTTATTTTAGGTATTACGGTTATTTTGGTATAAAAAAACTAATATATTCGGGTTTATAATTCTAATTTTAGGTAATTGGTTTATATCAAGTCTAAATATAATTAATATTTTGGGTATATAATTATATTTCGGGTACCTATTCGGTTATCGGTTCGGTTCGGTTCGGTTCGGTTCCGGTTCTTTCGGTTCTATGAAATTGGTAACCATTCGGGTATTTTAGAAATTCGGTTCGGGTTCGGTTCGGTTCTCGGTTCGGTTCGATTCTGGGTACCCGAATTGTTTTTTAAATTAAAAATTTTGTTAAATTTAAATAAAATTTGGTTAAATTTTGACAAATATAACTAAGAACTTTCGGATATTTTGGTTATTTTAGGTATTACGGTTATTTTGGTATAAAAAAACTAATATATTCGGGTTTATAATTCTAATTTTAGGTAATTGGTTTATATCAAGTCTAAATATAATTAATATTTTGGGTATATAATTATATTTCGGGTACCTATTCGGTTATCGGTTCGGTTCGGTTCGGTTCGGTTCCGGTTCTTTCGGTTCTATGAAATTGGTAACCATTCGGGTATTTTAGAAATTCGGTTCGGGTTCAGTTCGGTTTTTTTCGGTTTGGTTCGGTTCGGTTTTTCGATTACAAGTTATTTTGCCCAGGCCTAGTATATATGGATTCTGTTAAAATCTGGTGTTATTGAGATATGAATTCTTAACAATTTAACACATAAAACATGATTAAAATACTATCTATATCTCTAGGATTCTCAAAGGTTGTTATAATAGAATTTTTTTCTGGATTGGTTATCCACAAAACTCTCAACAAGTTTAAAAGTAAATCAAATCCAATCTCCACGATTTGTTAACCGAGGGCCTGAGCAAATGTTTGATGTGTATTGTCATTGGAACATTTCTAATATATGTTAAAATATTCTCATATAAATATGTCACTAAAGAGTCAATAAGTAGTTCAATCGATATGTTTCAATAAACAAAAATATGTAAATGATGTGTTGCCCAACATAATGTTTTTTTGTTTTGTTTTGTTTGCCGTCTGAATTTCATTCATTCAAGAAGATTAAAATAAAGAGGGTTCAAAAACAGGGGAAATAGCATCATAAACTAATGGAAAAGGATTACAAGATGCCAAACATATGCTTTTCGGTGTAATCTATCGTAAAGCCACACCAGACCTCCCAAGACAAAATACGATTGAAAGCGGCCATCTCATATCACACTCTTGGAGATTTCTCTAATGATAGAGTTCGATTTCGGTGTTTCCAATTCAAATGAACAATTACCAAAACCAGTTCGAAGTAAGTAAATTTGTTCAATTAAAGATTGATATTTTGGTCACCCCAATGGTCTAGTAATAGCTTTGAAAGCCACATGACAATTCAACACAATCGATAAAGCCGCATGACAATTCAACACTATCATATGCCTGGCCTCCACTAGTCCTCTCTCGTCTTCTCCTTGGCTGGTACTGGGGGATTTCAACCAAGTTCTTACGGTGGTAGAACTCTTCCCTATTTTCCCTTTTGATATTAATCTCAAGGGCATGTTGGATTTTCGGAGCTATGTGGACACTTCTCACCTGATAGAATTAGCAAGCAGAGGTTGCTTTCTTACATGGACAAATCGCCAACCTCGTAACCCCATCGGTAGAAAGCTTGACAGAGCTTTGTGTAATGAGGCTTGGCTAGACAAGTTCCCTCTCTCTTCGGCTGTCTTTGATGCTCCTGGTGCATTAGACCACTCTCCTTGTTTGGTCTCCCTCTCGGTCAACACTGAAAGAAGGAAATCTCCCTTTAAATTTTTCAAATTTCTCACAAGCCGTCCAAACTATCAAGCACTCATCCGTGATGCATGGGAAGACGTGCTTGACTCAGGTATGGTGACTTTGTGTAAGCGGTTGAAGACTGCTAAAGTATGTTGTAGGTCGCTGAACCGAGACAACTTCAGTAACATCCAGAAGAGAGCGAAGGATACTTTTGAAAATCTAGAGAGAGTTCAGAAACTGGTCTTTTCTAGTCCTTCTCAACTTCTTTTTGAGGAAGAGAAGCTTGCTAGAGATGCCTGGAACCTCTGGTCTGCAATTGAGGAATTATTCTACTATCAAAAATCTCGTATCAGATGGCTTGATGTTGGTGATGCGAACACGGGGTTTTCCACAAATCAGTAGCGGCTAATCTCGCAAAAAATTGCATCCACTACCTTATGAATGACCAAAATATCAGAGTCTTTGATTCGATTCAGCTGAAAGTTATGGTGGAGCAGTATTACTTTCAGCTTCTCGGGAGTTCTAACAGAGCGGTCAGGCCTTACTCTTGAACCAAATCAAAACTATTCATCCCTTCAGGTGCTCATCTACTCTTGCAGTAAGACTTGCAGCTTTTCCTACGGCTGAGGAAATCAGAGAAACAGTCTTCAAACTGCCGAAAAACAAAGCTCCGGGTCCTGATGGATTTTCCGTTGAATTCTTCACCTCTTCCTGGGATCTTGTTGGCCCTGATGTCATAGCTGGAGTTCTGGATTTTTTCACATCTTCTTGGATGCTGAGACAAGTTAATGCCACAGCTATCTCTTTAGTCCCAAAATCTAATGGTGCTGAAAGGTTAGCAGACTTTAGATCAATCTCATGTTGCAACACCATCTATAAGGCCATCTCTCGGCTGCTCTCATCAAGATTGAAATTGTTTTTATCGGATGTTGTTCAAGGCAATCAAGTGGGATTTGTTCCCGACCGGCTTCTATATGTGAGAATGTTCTATTAGCCTCTGAATTGGTCTCTGATTTCCACAAGGATGCTCCTACCACAAAATGCTGTCTACATATTGACCTTACCAAAGCTTTTGATAATCTGGAGTGGGACTTTGTCATCAACATTCTGAAGGCTTTTGATCTCCCAAATATCTTCATTGGTTGGATCAGGCAGTGTATCTCTACTCCATACTTCTCGGTGGCTCTTAATGGTGAGTTAGTTGGCTTTTTCCCTGGAAAGAAAGGGATGCGGCAAGGCGACCCAATCTCATCATCCCTCTTTGTTCTGTCTATGGATATTCTATCCAAATACTTGGACTTGGCTGTTCGGTCTGGTGTCTTCTCTCCTCATCCGCAATGCTCGCCACCGTTGATCACTCACCTTTCATTTGCTGATGATGTTCTGCTCTTCTTTGATGGGTCTGAAAGATCATTAAGAGGAATCTTAAGGGTTTTGCGCAGGTTTTATCTTGTCTCTGGACTTGATCTGAACATGAGGAAATCATGCTTGTTTCTGGATGGGATCACCTAACCCTTTCTCGGACCCTAGCCTCCAGGTTTGGCTTATCACAAGGTTCTCTGCCTGTTAAATACCTTGGGCTGCCCTTGCTTCCTCGGAAAATGAAACCCCAAGACTATCAGCCTGCTCGACAAAATCAGAAAACGCATCTCTAGCTGGATAGTGCGCATTTATCCTTCGCTGGCAGGCGACAGTTGATTTGTTATGTCATTTATAGTCTTATCAACTTCTGGGCTTCAGTTTTTCCTCTCCCAAAGAGCTGCTTGGCTACGCTAGAAAAAATGTGCAGTGCATTCTTATGGAATGGTACCCCAGACTCTGCCAGGGGGGCTAAAATATCTTGGGATTCTGTCTGTACTTCGAAGGAATCAGGTGGTCTCGGGTTAAGACGCTTAGAGGCGTGAAACAATATTTTTGGTCTCAAACTCATTTGGTTGCTTTACACTAAGAGTGGCTCGTTATGGGTTTCCTGGGTAAGGGAAGCTCTTCTCAATGGCAGGCTGTTCTGGGACAGTCCTTTACAATCCTCGGGTATCTGGATCTGGCGGAGACTTCTCAAGCTTCGCTCTCTTGCTAGACCACTTCTTCATTGCAATATTGGATCAGGTACTACAACTCTGTTCTGGCATGATGACTGGACCACTCTCGGTCCACTCATTGATCTCGCAGGTTTTTTAGGCCGTCAAGTCACAGGAATCTCTGATATGGCTACTATTGCTCAAGCTTGTGATGATGGTCATTGGCTCTTGCCCCACGGTAGACACCTAATTACCATCTTGCTTCGTGCTTGCTTACCTCCGGATGTCCCTATGTTGCACTCAGATCAAGTAGACACATTCTAATGGAGAAACTCGCTGGATGAGGTCCCGGGTTGATTCTCAGCATCTAGAACATGGCAGAATCTTAATCCCTCTGGACCAGAAGTTCCATGGCACAAGGTTGTCTGGTTCAGACAGAGTATTCTGAAGCATTCTTTTATGTCTTGGGTTCTTGCTCGAGACATAATGCCCACCCGAGATCGTCTAAGGAGATGTGGGCTTCCGGTTCCTTCATGCTGCCTGCTCTGTGATGGTGGAATTAAATGTAAGGATCACTTATTCTTCAATTGCCCTTACTCAAGATCTTTCTGGATTACGTTTTTCACGCACCCATCTCTCGCCCCACCAATCACCTTCGGAGACATTCTCACATGGGTAAAGGCCGCCTCAAATCTCCCTAAGCTCAACATCATCTGCAAGCTTCTCCTTCAGGTTGTGTGATAAGTGTATATTTTGCATGTTTTTAAGGTTTAGTTTCATAGGTTTTTAGTTCCAATTTGTATAGTTTTGAGATATTTTCATGTATTTAGGTCCAACTTGAGTCTCAATGCATTTTAGATGTCCTAGGTTGTCTTTGCATTCTTTTTGGCTTGCTTGAGCCATTTTCAGGTGTTTTTGGATTCATAGGAGTTTGAGGAGTGAGGATAGCCATCATAAAATGTCATTGCGGAATACAAAGATGCAGGATCATGTTGAGACGTCAGAAGTTTGGCATTGGATGGAGGACTTTCCACCGATGGATTGAGCTCATATTTTAACACAAGCTAGATCAATAAATTAGCTTTCATTTGGAAGTTGTTTGAGGCCATTCCAACGGTGCGACCAAAAGTTATGCCAATTTTCGTGACGACGATCCAGTCTGGCGAGCNTAAGGATCACTTATTCTTCAATTGCCCTTACTCAAGATCTGTCTGGATTACGTTTTTCACGCACCCATCTCTCGCCCCACCAATCACCTTCGGAGACATTCTCACATGGGTAAAGGCCGCCTCAAATCTCCCTAAGCTCAACATCATCTGCAAGCTTCTCCTTCAGGTTGTGTGATAAGTGTATATTTTGCATGTTCTTAAGGTTTAGTTTCATAGGTTTTTAGTTCCAATTTGTATAGTTTTGAGATATTTTCATGCATTTAGGTCCAACTTGAGTCTCAATGCATTTTAGATGTCCTAGGTTGTTTTTGCATTCTTTTTGGCTTGCTTGAGCCATTTTCAGGTGTTTTTGGATTCATAAGAGTTTGAGGAGTGAGGATAGCCATCATAAAATGTCATTGCGGAATACAAAGATGCAGGATCATGTTGAGACGTCAGAAGTTTGGCATTGGATGGAGGACTTTCCACCGATGGATTGAGCTCATATTTTAACACAAGCTAGATCAATAAATTAGCTTTCATTTGGAAGTTGTTTGAGGCCATTCTAACGGTGCGACCAAAAGTTATGCCAATTTTCGTGACGACGATCCAGTCTGGCGAGCAAGATGAGCGGGTGGAGAAACAAGCCAGATCGATCGATCCACAAACTTGGATCGATCGATCCCAAACAACGCACACATCCAAGATCGACCTACACTGCCAGATCGATCGATCTCATGATTTTTTGGGTCGATCGATCCACTCTGGATCGACCGATCCACCACCACCGCGACCGAAACCATCTGAAATGGTTTAAAGATCGACTCATATGAAGGGTTTAAATTTGGATTTAGCTTCAGAGATCTTCATGAAAGTTATATGTAATTGAGTTATATTTCCAATAGAGGTGGTTTCGAGTCATTCCAACTTATGGTTCAAGAGTTATGGCTGATTTAGTGAAGACGTATCAAACCGAAAATCAGCCTCCGAAAACAGTGTAAAAACGTGTTTTTAACTATTCCACCAAACTTTTGGTGACTTTGGTCGACTAAGACTCTTTAATAACTGGTTTTGAGCCAGATTTATGTATGCTTAATTATTATTAGAGAGGTTTTCTTCAATTCTTTGTGTGTGCTCAACCCAAGATCTCTCTCTAGAGATTCTTGGGTTGATTCTTCATGTATAATCCATATTTTTGAAGGATTCTTCATATATATATATTCGAGTAAACGGTGTTTAGTGTTAGACTAGGTTTATTCATTCGTATCTAGAGCTTAGGCATTTCTCGCCGGGAGGGTTTCAAAGAAATGCTTGAACCAAACATTTTGTGAGCTTGTCATATCCTAACCTGCGGGAGTTGATGTTTTGAGTGTTAAGTGAACTAAATGGACTCGTGATTAATGCTCATTGATTATTTCGATTGCAAATGGAGTTTAGTCTCTTAATCGGGTAATCGATGAAGAAGATTGATACCACGGGAGTGGGTTAGTCTTATGTTTGTGTTCCATGTTCTAGAATGATGTCTAATGCTCCCAAATGATTCATTGTTTGATTGTAAACCATCTCATTGATAGCTTAGTTCATGATCCAACACCTTTGTCTTGAGTCTTGTGTTTTGCTTTCTTGTATTTTGTTATCTTTCTTGCATTTTTTTTCTTACATAAAAACCAAAAACATTTTGCTCTAGCTCAGTTTGTTTCTCGCATCTTTGGTGTGTAATCTTTATTCCATGTGGATTCGATCATAAAGTGCTACATCGACATACCGTTATGATTGCGGTAGTGTGCACGTTAGTTATTAATTGATGTGGTAAAACACTTGAAATCATTGTGCTGTATGAGATATGGAAAGAACAAAACTCAAGGCTACACGGTAATTCTCCAAGGCCAGCTCCCACTCTGGTTAAGGAAATACAACACACCATCCGTTGCAAACTGGTGAGCATGGACAAACCATCAAATCCGGAACCTTCCCGAAATTCAACTATCACAGGTCTGTCTTTCCTTTCTACTTGGTTTGGCTACATTCAATTCGGCCATTCTCCTCATATCATCTGAGAATTGGTTAATATTAATCATTGTCTATGGTTCTATCAAACGAGTCACTCCTTCCCCTATTATATTTCAAATATATAATCTCTTCTATTTGCTCTCTGTGATGTAACATCAAAACGTTGTCCCTGTAAAAGGGCCAAAGCACAAAAATGGAATATAAGAGATACAGTTAGAGAGAAAAAAAACACAATCGATAAGTCGATAAATCACTCAGACATATACCTCTGAATACTTTGCAACGCCCATATAATACATATTCTGAATACTCTGTAATGTCCATATGATACATATTCTATGACATGAAAACGTACATGATGTATTACCGGACACCTTCTCAGTTGTAACCATGCTCCACTACTGTGTAATACGGGATTCCTCTAATTTGATGTTGTTGCTACAATTGAGAAAAATCTATCATCTCTATAATTCAAGCGTTGCATTTATATTTTTAATAATTTTATTATACTATTAAAACAGAAATACTTTTAGAATATGTTTCCAAATACCTTTTATTTTTTAATAAATTGCACATTGTCAAACATGTATTAAATAATGTTGCCAAATATTTATTAAATCTACATAATCAACCAAATATTATCTTCTCACTATAAACCTAAAAAATACAAATTTAACATATTTAAATCAATAACAATTATACTAGATTTCATTTTTCATTTCACATTGTATATATTTCAAAATTTAGTCTACCAAAGTGAAAATCTAGTTAGGCTTAAAAGACAAACAAAACTCCACGGTTGAGTTTTATTCGATTTCATTTCCTAAAAGTTATAGCGCTGAATAAAAAGCAAATATCGCATTTTTTAGTCCCAGAAAAGAAAAAGAAATCCCTCAAGTTTCATCCTCAAGTTTACTAAAAGCCGAATAAACCACAAATTATTATTTTAACTAAAATAAAATAAACCACAAATTATGTGTTCAATAAATACTTGGGTTCACATTATCTCACCTTAGGTCACTTAAATTATGTGTTAAGGAATTGACTCAAGACGAAACTGATCTTGGTCGGTCAAAGAAAGACACTAGTGACCAAACCCTAATTTACGCCGCACAACTGGACCTATTTGACAACTGCCAGGCCCAGCCCAATAAGATACTCTCTGGCCTTATATAGACTCTCTGTCCGCCGCCACAGCTCTATACGTCTCTAATCTTCTCGCTCTCGGTCGAAACTATGTCCTACTCGGTGTCGAGGAGATTCGCCGGTAAGATCTCTCTGTCTTCCTCGAAAATGTTTGTCTGTATATCGATTAGATATCATCTGATCGATCTGTCATGGTAAACTTTTAATGGATCTAATCAATTGTATTCACGATCTGATTTGTTTTTTCCGTCTCGTAATTGTTTATTCTCGTTCAACGTTTTTGTTAAACCTCGCAGAGGCCAAAACGCGGATCTTCTGGGACTTGAAGGATTTCCCAATCTCTACAGAACTCGATCCTGATTTGATGTATAGTAATATCAAATCAGCTCTTGAGAAAAAGGGTTATCGAGGAGATGTGTCAATCCGGCTGTACGGAGATAAGAATACTCTCCCCCCGAATGACGAATTGATAGGAAAATATGAGCGTGCCGGATTCAGAATCATTTTGATACCGGAAGGTGAATTCCCTTGCGCATATGTGTTAATTATACCCTCTTTTTTTTGTTTTTTTAACTTATATAATGTCTGTAATCTCCAATACAGTTGCAGGGGTTGAGTATGCATTTGCGAGAAATGATCAGATAGCACTGGACGTTCTTTTGAGTGAATTGGAGAATCCTGAAAAAGTGAATTTCATGGTACTCGCGGACGTCAAAGAACTAATGTCGGTCAATTATATTTTCGCAATGCATGGTAGAGGTCACAATGTTTTATTAGTAGATCTGCGGTCAGATTTTAAAGGACGTCGTTCTCAAAGCGCACCGTGGCTTTTGGAAATCTTTTCAGACGTTCTATCGGGAAGCTCACAACATGTTGACAAAGAGCAGAAGAGGGCTGATGAAGGCTGATATTTTTGCCTGATTCTGAGGGCTGACTTCTCTGCGCACCAGAAATTCACGACTACCAAACTAGCTTTTGCAGAGGAGACCAAAGTATCTTAGAGCATGATTATTGGTGAAACCCAAATGGGTATCTTAGCCAATTTTTTAATATTAAAGATGGGTTTTTTACCGTCTCTTTTTTTAATGATTTTCATTCATTAAATTAATACAACATATTTTTAAGAAACCCACATTAAAACCTGCGATGGTTTAGGTTTTGCACTGGATCTTTTTTTTATATTATTTTGATAAAAATGATATGTAATCAATTATATTTATTGAAATATTAGTTTGGTGATTGTAATAATATATATATATATATATACGTAATAACTTCGTATAGCATACATTATACGAAGTTATACGAAATTTTTNTAAAAATTTCATTACTAAATTATCTGAACTTTTTAATTTCATTTAACACAAAATCGGCTTTTTTGAAAATTGTATCCAAGATCCGACCTGAAATAAAAATGAAAAAAATGTCATAAAAAACATGAATTTTTAAATTATGGTCATTTAAAACATGAATTTTCAAGTTGATATTTTTAAACATAAACTTTCGTTGACTTTATTTTAAATCCTAAAGTTTTGTTGACCAAACCAATTTAGGCACAACGATAACCCGACTAACAGACGAATTAACAGACGTTAATCCTTCGTTATTGACTCTCCGTTAAGTCCAAAACAACGCCGTGTTATCTTCAACGGTTATATCCTAATCCTTACAAAATACCCAATTCATTCGATCGATTTAGAACCCTAAAATCGATTTCTGACAAAATTTCACAAAATTGATTTCTGTCAAAAATGAAAACTAAGAAATTCTTAGAGAGGGTTGCATCACCTCGTCAAGGTGAATCACATACTGAAGCTTCATCACCGCGGCATGGCAAAGCACAGACTGGAGATAGAGTTCGAGCACCACTGCGGCAAGGAGAATCAGAGCTTGTTACCGGAGATAGAGTTCAAGCTCCACCACGGCATCGAGGACGATCAAAGTTCATAGCAGAGGAGGGCGATAATGAGCCTGAATTTGAGCCTGACAGTGGAGATGACTGCGCGGTTGATGGTGATGAAGACTGTGATGCGATTGATGATGCCGTAGGTGGTGGAGAAGACGATGAGGACAACTTGAACGGCTTAGGTGTCGAAGAAGATGCTAACTTAAACTTAGAAGAAGATTTTCCAGATGTTGGTGGAGATGACGAATCTGGTAGTGATGCTGACAGCGGAGATGACATTTGGGAGGATGACAGATCCTCTGTCATCTGACGACGAATGCGAGATCGAAGAAGAGGAACCCCGTATAGATAATGAAGATCAAGAGGTTTTGCTAGCGGTGGAGAAAACTTACAACTCGCTAGAAGATTTCAAGCTTGCAGTTTTGAGGTACTCTCTGAAGACAAGGTACGACATAAAACTCTATAGGTCTCAATCTAGGCGGATAGGTGCTAAATGCTGTTATGTTGATGGTGAGGTTAAGTGTCCGTGGAGAGTCTACTGTTCTTATGAGAAGAAGAAACATAAGATGCAAATAAGAGTCTATGTCAATGAGCATATCTGTATCAGATCAGAGTATTCAAAGATGTTGAAGCGGTCTACGATTGCCTTGTTATTTGATGAAAGGCTGAGACTGAATCCAAAGCTTCAAAAGACGACATGGCTGCTGAGATTAAGAGAGAGTACAACTTGGAAGTGACTCCAGATATGTGTGCTAAGGCAAAGACAAAAGTTCTGGGAGCAAGAAGGACAAGTCATGAATCCCACTTTGCTCGGATTTGGGATTATCAAGCAGAGGTTCTTAAGCAGAATAGATAGTCGGAGTTTGAGATCGAGACAATTCCATGACCAACAATTGGAAGCAAACAAAAGTTTTTTTATCGTTTATATGTTTGTTTTAAATCACAAAAAGAATCTTGGAAAATGACTTGCAGACCTATCATAGGATTAGATGGAGCTTTTCTGAAATGGGATATAAAAGGTCATCTTCTAGCTGCTGTTGGAAGAGATGGAGATAATAGGATTGTTCCTATTGCTTGGGCAGATGTAGAAATAGAAAATGACCCTAACTAGGAATGGTTTGTTAGACAGCTCTCTAGAAGTTTGGGTCTAAATGGAGGGTCTAATGTAGCTATCATTTCAGATAAACAAACGGTGAGTATTGTTTCACTCTCTGGTTTATGTATAGACTTCACATATTTATGTATGAACTTGACTTTTTTTATGTTTTCTTTTGCATGGTCTAGTTAAGGTTGTCCATACAATACTTCCACAAGCTGATCATCGATAGTGTGCAAGACACATAATTGACAATTGGAAAAGAGATAGTCATGATCAAGAACTTCAGAGGATGTTTTGGAAGATATCATGCAGCTACACGATAGAAGAGTACACTGATCACATGGAAGCACTAAAGAGGTACAATACTCAAGCTTATACATCTCTGCAAGCTACGAATCCCCTATCCGGGTCCAGAGCTTTCTTTAAGATTGGAAGTTGCTGCAATGACAACCTCAACAATCTCAGTGAGTCTTTCAATAGAACAATTAGACAAGCAAGGAGAAAGCCTTTGCTGAATTTGCTAGAGGACATAAGGAGACAATGTATGGTAAGAAATGCTAAGAGATATCTCATTTCTGACAAGTTGAAGACTATGTTCACAAAGAGAACTCATTCTGAGATTGAGAAAATGATAGATGGGGCACACCATTGCATCAAATACATGGCCAGAAACAATATACATGAGGTTGAGCTGAATGGTGTTAGCTATACTGTTGAGATGAATGAGAAAACTTGTGGTTGCAGAAAGTGGCAGATGGTTGGAATCCCTTGTGTTCATGCCGCAAGCGTTATAATAGGAAAAAAAGAAAAGGTTGAAAATTACGTGTTCACAGGGTTACTCATAGCGTCAGGTTTTAAATTTGTAAAACCTAATGTTTGCAAGTGCACATATGTGCGTTGTAATATTTAGGGGTCGAACCACATAGATTTGTTGTTTCAGTACAAATCAATCTAATACTTAAATCAAACTTGAACAAATTGGTTCTGGTTGGTTTTGTGTCACTAAAATCTAAATAAACAGCAAATAAAACGAGGTTGTAAACTATTAAACTAAACGTTGGGCAATCAGGAATTCTCTAGGGATCATGTTCGATTATCACAAGGAATTTGGTAGGATTTAATGCGACATTTTGTCGTCTTTGGGTTCTTGAACTTGGAACACTAAAGTGTGCAAGGCCTACTTTTGTATCTCAATACACTTATGATTTAGATACTCGACCAATAGCTTTTGACTCTGGCCGCGTAAAAAATTAAGATGACACAAATAAGTTCATTAATGTTCACAACCCCTCCACAAGTATACTTTTGTATCTTGTGACAGTTTTGCTCGTCTACCCTAGGTCACGCATATAGATTCAGCACTGTCGTAGTTCTAAAGATACTTAGGTTCAGTTGCGAGGTAGCTAATCAAGCAAACATGCATTAAAAACAAGGATAGAACGAATAACCCTAATCGATACCCTAACTTAAAAATTCAATAATAAATCGATCCATGAGAGCCCATTTGAGATCCTTATATCTAACAAGAGAACTACTCAATCATAGCGTAACAAAACATCATAAAAGTAGTGAAAGTTTGCAGAAATAAAGAAATAAAATAGCGAAGAATGAAGAACACAGATGAAGACGGAGATCGATGATCTCCTTGCGCCTCCTCCTCTCTCCCTCCAAAGCGGCTCCCTTCTTTCTGGTCTAAAAACGAGCTCTCCTCCTTAGAATGACCTAAAACGAGTTTAGATAGTCTTCTCGTTCGTCGAGAATGTTTAGGGCTTTTAATAATAAGTGACGAGATCGAACCAGGCTTTAATTGGGCTTCCCGGGATAAGAATAATGCTGGCCGCGGTCGCAAATGCTCTGACCGCGGCGAAATGGTGGCTGGCCGCGGGCGCGTCTTCTCTGACCGCAGCCGTCCTTCCCATGGCCGCGGGTGCAGCTCCTCTGCCCGCGGTGGTTCCTGCTTCAAGGCAGCTTCGTCTACCTTTAGTGCTTCGAGATTATTTGAAGATCTAACAATTGGAATGTCTCCAAACCAATTGCATTTGAAAGCTGGTTGTCTCTTCTTTGTTGTGTCCAAATTTGGGGGTGATCAGACGGTGAGAAGGTCTTCTTTTGTTGCAAGACTTCTGACGGTCCAAGTTTATCCAAAAACGTACTTTTGTTCCGTAATGCACTCTTTTATCCCAAGTAACCTGAAATGTCTTTCAAAACTCTAAAACATGGAAATCATTTGGAAACCATTGAAAACAAAGTTAAAACACCTGCAAAAGATATTAAAGTGATCCATAAAAATGGTCAAAAACCGGCGTTATCACTAGCTGTGGTGAAAGAGCACTTCTATTGGCCGCACCTCAAGAAGACTGTAGAAGCTCATTGTGCTAGATGCGTGGTGTGCAAGAATGCCAAGTCTAGAGTGCATCCTCACACATAAATTGTGCTTACCTCTGCCCATTCCCACAGCACCATGGGTCGACATATCAATGGTGATTGCCAAAGATCAACCACAAAGATTCCATCTTCGTTGTAGTAGACGAATTTTCCAAGATGGCACATTTTATACCTTGTGCAAAGGTGAATGATGCATCTCAGACCACAGACTTATTCTTTAAAGAGATGGTCTGTTTGCATGGAGTGCCAAGGACTATAGTATCTGACCGCGACAACAAGTTCTTGAGCCACTTTTGGAAGATCTTGTGGAAGAAGCTAGGGACCAAGCTCTTGTTCTCCACGACTTGTCATCCCCAAACAGATGGCCAAACGGAGGTAGTCAACATGACATTATCTACTTTGCTGAGAGTTACCATTGGAAAGAACCTGAAGAACTGGTTGGAGTGTATTCCATTCATTGAGTTCGCTTACAACTGAGCTCAACACTCAGCTACAAAGATGTCACCATTCGAGATTGTCTATGGATTCAATCCAAGGACCCCAATGGAATTTACTCTGTTACCACCAGCTTAAGCCGTGATTTTAGATGGAGAAAAGAAAGCCGAGTTTGTCAAGAAACTTCATCAAAAGGCGAGAGAGAACTTAGAGAAGAGGACTGACCAGTATGTGAAGCATGCCAACAAAGGACGCAAGGAGGTTGTATTTGAACCATGAGATTGGGTGTGGTTGCACATGAGACATGAGAGATTTCCAAACCAGCAGAGTTCAAAGCTTGCACCAAGAGGAGATGGTCCATTCAAGATACTAGAAAGGATCAACAACAACGCCAACACACTCAAATTACCATGTGAGTTTAACATCTCTTCAACTTTCAATGTATCTGATCTAGCTCCATATTTTGCAGATGATCCAGTTTTGAGGTCAAAACCTCTAGAAGAAGGAGGGAATGATGAGGCCATTCAAGCTGAATTGGACTTAACCGAGCCACAACTACAAGACGTTGAAGCGCCTACCATTCATGAAGGACCAATAACGAGGCAAAGAGCTAAAATCCTTCAACATAAGTTCAATCAGAGCATGAAGCAAGCAATGTCTCAAGCCGAGCAAGAGAAGCCCAAAGCGGACCTAGAAGAGACGACCAAGGAAGCCCATTGTCTACAAAGCTCAGTTAAAGACTATCAAGACCAAGCAAATGGCCCAAGCTTCAAGACTCAAGAATTCTGGCCTCTTTTACCAAGTCAAGCCCAAGTAAACATCCTCTCTATTACGAGCATGAATCAAGATGCCTAAGGGGAGAGAATCAAACTCGGTCAAATCAAACTTGCCTTCCTCAAATCAAGCCAATCTCGACAAGGCAAGAAAGGTAAGTATTTCAATCAGTTTGAATTATCTTGAGTAAATCTTTATGTTTCTTTGTGATCTTATGGCAGCGATATTTATGCATTTTAGATTAGTAATATTTTCTTTTTATTTCCTTTAATGTTGCACTTTTGAATTCTACAAGTCTTGCTATTTCGAGTCTTTACTTTTACAAGTCTTGTTATTTTGAGTCTTTTAATTCTTTGAGTCTAAGCTGCTATGCCCAGTATATAAGGTCCCTTTACAGCCTTGTAATTTTTCACCTTTCATATCAATAAAAACGAGAATTTTCTTAACTTGAGTTTTCTTAGCAAAACTTGTTTCTCTCTATTTCTAGTCGAGACCAATACCTCCTAGCATAGAGATTTCGTGTTGTATCATAAGTCTTCCACAAGTTGTGTGGTGCACATCGATCCACCCTTGTTACTAATCCGTTCATCACCGATTCTTCTGGTTAGAGTAGCTCAACCACTGAATCACTCCTTGGCCGCTTAACCAAGCTTTGCTTCTGAGATCATACAAGGCATTGACAGCTCTGTGCTTGTATCACATTCAGATTGTATCTCATCATTATCTCGTCTTTTATGTATGTCCACTTTAAACCATGCCTTCTCCTTGCTTCATCCTTGTATAACTTTCCAATAGTTCCATGTTTCAGCATCCGAGCTTTGCTACTCTTCATATGGTTATGTGCATCCACAAAGCTTTTCACCATCCATTTTTTTCGGCATCTCAATTGAGCAATAGATCTTACAAGGACATTTCTCATTTGTACACATTGCCGCCAACTTATTCTTCTCCCACCTACACAACTTGACATCATAGTTTGTTTTTAAGACATACCTCAGTAGCTTCTCTTTAAACTTTTCACCACTCTTGAAAGTCTGCATTAACCACAAGTATGGTTCCTTCTCATTACTATATGCAGTTCTCGACATCTATGTTCCCTTTCTACTGAAATCTTCCCATACATCATTTGTATCAACAACATGTTTCGGTCTATCAACATCCCTACATTGTCTCTCCAATTCAACCTCATCTTCAACCAAAGTCTATCTGCCGTCTCATGCCCATCATGAATAACATGTTCTTCGTTATTGTTGTTGACTTCACCAACAGCCTCATTACCTTCACCAATCACTTCACCATCACAACCATCCTCATTAAGACGAATTTCTTCAAAAAATCATGAAACCTTACATCTTCTCCTCCTTCTTGCACTATTTCTTCTTCTTGTTCATCAGCATTCATTCTCGCACATTCTTCTCTGTCTTTCTCACCATTCTCAGGTTCTGTCTCAACCTCAGCAGGTTTTGTCTCAACCTCACCTTGTCTCTCAACATGTTATGTTTCAACCGCATCAATTTCTTTATGAACTCCTTTCATCCATTTGAGGAAGTACAACTTGCTCAAGGAACAAATCAATTTCTCCTCCTTTCATACCTTCAGCACACATTTGCATTATCTCTGCATTAGAACTAAGATAGAAGATAGCCCTACGTGATTCCATTTCTGAGTGTGGACACTTGTACCAAACTTGTTCCACAACACCGCCTCCTAAGCCATGCTTTTCACAAAATTCATCAAAGATACTTCAAGTCATATAATCTGGATCGACCACTAAGTCTATCTTCACAGATCCTCCCTTGTATGTCCACTTATAATCCTTTACATACATAAGTCCTCCATAATACAGATTTGTGAGAGCTGAAACTCTCACGGTCAATCTTTTGTCGAGACTTTTAGAGGTAACAGAAGTTTCTAAGGAAAGAACACGAGCAGAGATCCAGGGATGGTTTTTTTAAAGTTGTTCGTAAGCGTTTACAAGAGTATTGAGTTGAGAGCTATTGCTAGTGAGATTATATGTGTCCCGTACAAAGATGATTTATGGAGACTATTTATACATGCCTACAGTTGCGGATATCTCGGAGGAAAAAAAAGATTTCCTTTTTCTTTCTACGCGGCCGCCGCCTTCAATTAGGTTAAATGATTTGTTGGGCCTTTAACTCGGCCCATGAGGGTTAACGGATAGGCCTTGTTTTGGCCCGTGAAGTGCACCAAGCTGAAATAGTCAGGTCGGCTCTCTGTGATCCTTATGGCTTCGCTTTGATTGAAATGGGCTCGGCCTTGTTTCACAGGCTTTATTTTGGCTCGGTCTAACGTGTCTCGCCTCGGTTTCTTTCTTCTAGGTTGGTTGTCGGAAGCATTTGTGAAGACTTTTGTATTAACCTCAGACGGGTGGAAACCGACCCCAACAGTTTGCCCCCCAGCTCGTCAGACTTTGAATAGATCGCGATGAGGTAAGAGCCGATTAGATCGAGGTTAATATCCTGACTTGCACCAAGCACCGCGGTTGCATGTTGAGGTGATAGAAAATAGTTTTCTTTCCTGCCGAAGCGTTCGTCTGTCGCGCCACATCGGGAGATGGGTCTTATATCCTGACGTGGCTCGAGGTGTCTTAAAAACTCTTCGTATAATGACGTTTGCACACGTTCCCATGTTTTCAGCTTTAAATGTCTTCCAGGGGAACATCTGTCCCTCTCTGTTCCCGAAGTCACGCGCGGACACGCGCCATATTGCCTATAAATGGCGAGATATTCTGATATATTTCTTCTTTAGCCTCAAACTTCCAGTCTTCAGGTGACAATATTTTTTTTTACACTTTATTTATTTGCCCCGTGGCGATATGTCTGGTGATAGCCCATCGAGCGGCTCGGTAGGTTCAACTGATCATACTCCGCCGAAACGTAACCTCGATTTCAGGGCTGAGGCGGATAAGCTATCCAATGCGCGAGGTAAACTTTCTCCCTATGCCTCGGCTACAGGCGTTGGTGCTGGGGACGTCCTGCCGCTTGGGGTTATCAATCCTTCAGGTCAGATCTCAGTATGGCTTCCTTTGGAGGTTCGGCCCACGCCGTTGTTAACCTTACCGAAGTGATTCTTCCCGGAGAGGTGAAGGTTGAAGAGGATCTTCTTTGGGATCCCTACAATGCGAGGGCGGAGGCAGACCACATTATAAGGATGTATCGTCCGGATCCACCTAGGCAAAAACCAGGAAGAAAACCTAAGAAGAAGCGCCCGCGGTTCGGTATTTCTGAGGGTGTCGAATTTGTGGCTCCCGAGCCATCCGACCGTGCCAGTAACCCCCCCCCCTCGGGGTTTGTCCCTTTGGTTTCCGATCCCCGAGGTCATTCTTCGCTATCTGTGGAAGCAAGGACTTGCCCTCGGTCAAGTCAAATTTGAGGACTCCGTCACCTCGTAGGGATTCTGGTCCGTAGTTACGAATGCGATATTAAAGTGACGGTCGATCAACTCCGCAATCTTCTGGATATCCGGCGAGTTCCTAAATCTAATCACGCCAAGTTTTACATCGGCAACAAGAGGGATAAGAGGATCATCACGGGTTTTCCGAGCAAAGATAGTGGCTGGAAGGATTACTTTTTCTTCGTTCGCATTTCCGAAGCTTCGGTCGGCCTAGGGTGTCTCGACTTGGTCAAGACGGAATGGGGGCAGATCGGTAGTTGAATTGGGATTTTGGCCCGATTTAATCTTTGATGTAAGTTCCCTAACTTGTTCTTCATTTTTCTCCAGATCGCGACTTTCTTCCGCCAATCCCGGCCATTATTGACGACGCCGAGGCGTCTGCTGCTATCGTCGGGCAGATTTGTGGGCCTGCAGTTCGTCTCCCACTCCTGGGCGATTTGGTCAAGAACGGGTCGTATGCTGACATGTCGCTGCGCGGCGTTCAGGTATGATCTTGCTCCATACGATCCTTAGGGAACTTGTATAAATGCTAACGTTGTTAACACTTTGTAGTGTATCGCCTCGATTAACGAACTGGTCGCTACTTACGAGTCGGGAATTTACCAAGATAAACTGTTCTTCGAAGATGCAAGGGGGAAGGAGCTGGTGTTGAGGGACAAGCGTAGTGATGCAGAGAGAAAATGTGACCTTGCCTCTGCCAAGATCTTGGATCTCGAAAGGGAAAAAGATGCGTTGAAGGAGGAATCGATCCGTGTGGTGAACTATGCCCTTGGTTTGAACGAGAACATGGTGAAACTGGAAGCTGATGTGGCTTCGCTAAAGAGACAGCTCAAGGCGAAGGTCGCTCTTCATGATTCGAATGTGAAGAGAGCTTGGAAGGAAGCGAGAATAGATGCTGCTTAAGAGTTCCAGAGCCGTTTTGATAGGATCAGGGCGAGCTTAGATCAGCTCGAAAGTATTAGAGATAAGGAGTTTGATCTAGCCGAGACTAACAATAACCTGGAGCTCTTGAGTCTTCTTCGAAGAGAGAATCCCCCGTCCTTGGAAGCCGAGACGAAGAAGCTTTTGCGCTGGAAGGCCGAGGCGATCGTGGTAGACGGAGAACGTGCCCGAGCTGTTTCTCGTTTGGCGAAGCTGGTGATTTCTCCCGTCTCGGAAGATTCTGCGGCTACCCTTCTTGGGGTGATTCGATCGAACTCATGGCGGCTGATGTTGGGATTACAGACTTCGCTGGATCGAATGAACGATTGCGTGGGATTGCGTGGGATTGCTGATCTCTCAGTTGTGGACGGTGAG
Source organism: Eutrema heterophyllum (assembly GCA_002933915.1). NCBI lineage: Eukaryota > Viridiplantae > Streptophyta > Magnoliopsida > Brassicales > Brassicaceae > Eutrema > Eutrema heterophyllum. The sequence continues at coordinate 116,143 of PKMM01051853.1, forward strand.
GTGAACCGACCCGTTTAGTGTTAATTTTCTTGTATTCGTGAAGATGTTGTTTTGTGTTTTGTATGACTTTTCAAGTTTTGTAGTGATGTAATAATAGATGATTTTGTTTTGTCCGGGTATACCGAAGCGTGGTCGAGTTTTTGCATCTTATCGTTGTCGAGATGACTCATTTAGCATCGTTCGAGATGCTTTTTAGAGACCATTGTTGTGAAGTAAATATTGGGTTTTGGATTTTGATCGAGGTATATTCTTTCCTTCCTCTAGTCCAAATATGTTCGTCTTAGATTTATATAGCACGCTGTAATCCGTGATAGATTGTCAAAGAACCGTGATCCGTAGAGGATGGTGGTTATGATCCGTTGTGGATGTATACGTACCTACCCCCCCTCCCCCCCGTTGTAGAGGGGGGGACAGCTGAACCTTTACGAATATTAGTTGCATACGTACCCTCTGCAGGGATCAAGCCGTCTCGTAGTTCATTTTTAGGACGTTTGTGGGATTACGCATTCTGTCCCTTGACATGTGTTGCATTCCATCATCTTGGGATGGGAACGCCGGTCATGTTGGCAAGCTCGTATACACCAGGTCGGACCACCTTAGTCACTTTATACGGGCCTTCCCAGCTGGCTCCTAGCTTTCGTGCGTTGCGCTCTGTCGTATTCTGAGAAGACTTTGCGGAGGACGAGGTCTCCTTCTTTGAACCTCTTGATCCGGATGTTTGAATTGTAGTACTTGGCAATCGCTCGTTGGTAGTTTTGTATGCGGATAAGAGCTTGATCGCGGCATTCGTTTACTAAGTCCAGCTCGTCGAGAAGCATAAGGTGATTGAGTCCTTCTTGTCCGGGAAGTAGTCTGCGGCGAATGCCTGGGATTTCAACTTAGGGTGGGATTACGCATTCTGTCCCGTAGACTAAGGCGAAAGGAGTTTCGCATGTGGCTCGGCGCGGGGTAGTGCGATACGACCAGAGTACGCCCTCGAGTTCGTCGGCCCATCGTCCCTTTTTCTCGTCCAATCATTTTTTCAATCCGTCAAGGATTGTCTTGTTTGCGGCTTTAGCGTGTCCGTTACCTTGAGGGCGTCGCGGTGTCGACTTATTTAATCGTATTTTCCATTTCTCGCAAAATGCCTCAAATCTCGTCGAAATAAACTGCGAACCATTGTCTGTAACGATTTCATACGGGACTCTATTGGGACATATGATGTTTTTCCAGACGAAGTGTTCTACTTGGGCGTCCTTTATGTTAGCGTAAGAGTCCGCCTTGATCCATTTGGAAAAGAAATCTGTCAAGACCATCATGAATCTTTTTTGCTTAGATCGGTGGAGCAGGCCGATGATGTCCATAGACCATCTCATGAACGGGTATGTCGAAGAAATTGATGATAGTAACTCAGTAGGTTGGTGGAACGTTGGTGCGTGTCACTGGCATTTTTCGCATTTAAGGGAGAAACTTTCGCAATCCTTTATCATTATTGGCCAGTAATAATTGTGAGGGCTCTTTCGCCGGAGTGGTTACCGCAAGAACCGTTGTGAACTTCCTCCATTACTTTCCTTGCCTATGTGCCTTCGACGCAGGTAATTAGTGGTCCTGAGAATCTCCATTTGAAGATGTTTCCGTCCATGAGGACATATCATGCTGTTTGCGCCTTGAGCTTCTTGGCTGCCCATCGATCCGTTGGTAAGTTGCCATCCATAATGTAGGTGCGGATAGGTCCCATCCATTCTCTGTCGCAGTCATATCCTGTCATGTCATGCGCGCCTGTGTCCATGTCGAGCATCTCGTCTTGAGTAGATGGTTCGTGGATTGTGTTGACACCTCCGGTCGGATCGATGCTCGGGTTTTTGATGAATTCGACAGGGATTATCCTTTTCAATCCAGGATTTGATGTAGAAGCCAAGGCGGCTAATGCGTCGGCTTGAGTTACTTGCCGCGAGGGATTCGAGTGAGTGTGAACTCGTTGAATTGCTTGGCCACTGTTTGGACGATCTTAAGATAGGTCTCCATCCTCTCATCTCTTGCTTTGTATTCCCCATTGAATTGGTTTTCCACTAGCTGAGAGTCGCAATATGCGCTTAGTCTTGATATTTTTATTCCATGGGTGAGTTTCAGGCAGACAATCAAGGCTTCGTATTCTGCTTCATTATTCGAGGCTGGGAAAGTCAATCGCATAGACTGCTCCAATATTTCTCCGGTCGGGGATGTCAGGCGGATTCCTACTCTGGATCCCTGGTTGGAGGACGAACCGTCGACGTGAAGTACCCAGGTGGAGTGAGGCGTCGGCTCCTCTATTCCGTCGGCCGGCAGTTCGACTATAAAATCTGCGAGTACTTGGGATTTTGCACTGGTTCGGTTCCGATACTCTATATCGTACTCGCTGAGTTCGATAGCCCGTTTCGCGAGCCTTCCAGATTGACTCGGGCTGTGCAGAATTGTCTTCCAAGGTAAAGTAACTAGTACCACGATGGAGTACGATTGAAAGTATAGTCGTAACTTCCGTGCGGACATAACTAGCGTGAATGCCAGCTTTTCCATCTGCGGACACCTAGTTTCTGCGCCTGTCAGGGTCTGGCTGACGTAGAAGATTGATTTCTATTCTCCTTGATCTTTTCTGATGAGCACTCCGCTAATCGCCGTCGTTGATAAGGCGATGTAGAGGTATAATGGCTCTCCTTCTACGGGTTTGGCGAGGATAGGCGGGTTGGCCAGGTATTGTTTTAGTTTCCGCATAGCCCTCGCATTGATCTGTCCACTCGAATTTCTTGTTGCCTCATAACGTATCGTAGAATGGCAAGCATTTGTCTGTCGAACGCGAGATGAAACGGTTGAGGGCGGCGACGCGTCTAGTCAGGTGTTGAACCTCGCGCTTCGTTTTTGGCGACACCATTTCTATCATAGCATTTATCTGCTTTGGGTTTCCTTCGATACCTCCGTGTGTGACGAGGTACTCGAGGAATTTGCCAGAAGTGACTGCGAATCTGCACTTCGCCGGGTTTAGTTTCATGTTGTGCTTATTCAGTTGCTCGAAGCCGTTCCGCAGGTGCTCGACGTGGTCCGCCTCATCCAACGATTTGATTAGCATATCGTCGATGTAAACCTCCATTGTTCTTCCGAGCTGTCCCGCGAACATTTTGTTTACTAGTCTTTGGTACGTTGCTCCTGCGTTTTTGAGTCCGAATGTCATTACTTTGTAGCAATAGATTCCTCGATCCGTGATAAATGCGGTTTTTTCCCTGTTGTCGGGATGCATCAGGATTTGGTTATATCCATAGAAGGCATCCATTAAGGATAGCAGTTTGTTGGCGGCGGTCGCCTCGACCAATCTGTCGATGTGTGGGAGGGGGAAACTGTCTTTAAAGCATGCTTTGTTCAGGTCGGTGAAGTCGATGCATACCCTCCACTTGCTGTTCTTTTTTTTTACCACCACGGGATTTTTGAGCCACTCTGGGTATCTTGCTTCGTTGATCGAGCCGACTTTCAAGAGTTTTTCCACCTCGTCATTTACGCCTTTGGCTCGTTCAGGTCCCAGCTTCCTTCTCTTCTTTTTTATGGGTTTGAAAGTTGGATCTACATTGAGCTCGTGGCAGGCGACATCGATGCCGATCCCCGACATATCTTCCGCATACCAAGCAAACGTACTTTTGTTCTTTTATAAGAATGATACTAGACTGCTGTGTATCGATTCGTGTAGTGTGGCACCTATTTCGACGCATCGTTCGGGGTGATCATCATCAATACATATCGAGATTACGGGCTCGCAGGTCGGTTTGCTTGATTCTTTGCGAGCTTTTGTTATCTGTAGTTGCTATAAAAGGTTGGATAGATCACCCTTAGCTTCTTTGTCTGTCTTGGGCCTCTTTGAATTCGAGCTAGGATTGGCGAGGAAGCATACTCGTATTCCCTCTGGTTTCCCCAAATGGTCTTGATTCCGTCAGGGGCTGGAAATTTGATGCAGAGGTGATAAGTTGAAGGAACGGCCCTCATCGAATTTATCCATGGAGTTCCCATGATCACATTGTATATTGCTGGGTGATCTGCCACAGAGAACTCTACAATCTTTTTCACTCCCTTGGCGTGCACGGGGAGTCTAATCGTTCCCAAGGTCATCGTCGTATTTCCGTTGAAGCCGGTCAAGGGTCTCGGATCGGCTATTATCTCTGCCAACTCGATATTCATTTGTCTCAAGGTATCGGAAGATGACGTCTATAGAACTTTTTGTGTCAATCAGAATTCTTGCCACATCATGATCTCGAATTGTGAGTTCTATGAAGATGGGTCGCTATGTGGTTGGTCAATTCCGATCGTTTCTTCCTCGGTGAAGGAGACTGTGATGTTCGGGAAATTCGGCGGCTCGGACCACTTGGTACTAGTTTCGGCTCGTCGCTGAAAGGCCTTTATCGAGGACACTGTGTCTGCGCAGTATCGCGATCCTCCCATTATCATATTTATCCTTCTGTGAGGCGCCGGTGGTGCTTCTTCCTCGTTTCTCCGACCTCGCTTTGGGGCATCGCCCTGATTATGTTCTTCGAGAGTATTACGGTTTGGCCGGCTTTGGTTGCCATCCTCTGGTTCTAGGTCTTTGAGTGTCACCGAATTTTCGAGCTCTCCTGCCATGAATTTGGCGGCCAATTTTGCCCCTAGGCTTCGGCAGTTCGATGTGTGGTGTCCATAACATTGATGGTGTTCGCAGTAGGCCTTTTCGTCCGAGTTCTTAATTTCCCTCGTCCATGTGTTCCAGGATGCTTTACCTCGCCCTGTTCCGACCTGATAATTGTGGGCTCCTTGGAGTTTCGTCCCGTCGTGGTGTGTGAATCCTCCTTGGGCGTTTCTTTGAGGGTTCGGCAGGGTTAGTGCCGAGGTGTTTTGGCTCGTTGGTTTGACCGGTTCGAATCTTTCTTCGAGGATCTTCATCTCTTCTTCGTCGATGATGAAGTTTGAGGCCCGATGTAGCGCATCTTGAATAGTATGAGGGGTGTTTAGGGCGATTTCCCTTCGGAAGTCCGATTTGTACCACAGTGCCTTTTTCAGTGCGATGAGTGCGGCCTTGTCGCTTACTCCTTCCAATCTCGACACCACCGTCTTGAATCTCCCCATAAAACTTCGCAAGGGCTCGGTCGATGCTTGCACCATGGTCCATAGATCGGCATCGGATGTCTCCCTCTCCATGAAAACAGAATATTGCTTCAGAAATTCCGATGAGAGTTGTTGAAAGTTGTCGATCGAATTCATATCCAGCCTTGAAAACCAGTCGAGAGCGGCTCTGTTGAGGTGCTCCACAAAGAGAAGGCAGAAACCAGCATCCTTCTCGTGGTCTTTGAGCTTGGATCGTCCCATGGCAATTCGGAAGGCCGTGATGTGGGCTTTTGGATCTGAAGTTCCGTCATAGAAGGGGATCCTGATTTTTCTGGGGTCTGATATGGTCACTTCGGTGATCAGAGCCGTGAAGGGAGTGCGCTGTGCTTCTTCCAACATCCGGTCAATCCCGGGTGCTGCGCTGATCGCGAGATGTACCTTTGAATGAATAGTTTGCATCTTAAGGTTGTTTTTGGCCAATGCTGCTCTAATCTCGGTCAACTCGGCTATCTAGGCTCGATCTGCGGCTATTGGCTCGTTCCGGTTATGATTTAGCCTTCTCATTTCTTCATCTTGTTGCATTTGCTCCATCCATAGGCGTTCTTCTCCTGCTTTGGTCAACCTGTTGCCGAGTCCGTTTGAGCCAAGGATGTTCCCTATTGGTCTCGTTCTCTCTGACGCCGAGGTGTGCCCATCGTTTGTCATTTGACCCAAGGTGTTGTTTTCCTCGCTTCTGGTTATTCCGCCGCTGGTGATTTCGTCTATACCGAGGTGCGCAGCTACATGGGTGATATGTTCCCCTCGATTCTGTAAGAGCGAGTTCGGCAGGGGTCGCCTCGTTCCCTCGGGCGTCGTTTGGTCAGGTAGGTTTGCGGGTGGCATTATTCCGCCGGCCGAAGCTGTCTGAGGCGTTGAGAAATCGAACGCAGTAGGGTTGAGACCGAGTTTTCTCTGAAGCATCCTTGGGGGAAAGTCATCGATCTGGGATATCCGGAGTGAAGGTCTCTGGCTCGTCCTTCCGAGGTTAGCGTCTCGACTCTTTCTGATAAGGTCTTATTAGTCTTGTCTTGTTCATCCACCTTTTTTTAACAGCGAGGTGAGCATGTCTTTTAGCTCGGCTAATGGCGCCGAAGCTATTTTTTTCGCGTTCGGGTGCGTTCCAGTGGGATCAGCCTTTCCATCTCCGTCCCTTTTGTTGTTCGCGTCATCGCCAGTTGTTGGATCGTCCACGGCCATCTCTCCGGATCTCGTGTGGGGTGCTTAGAGGGTTAGAAAACTTCAATGATGATTCCCTACATACGGCGCCAAACTGTGAGAGCCGAAACTCTCACGGTCAATCTTTTGTCGAGACTTTTAGAGGAAACAGAAGTTTCTAAGGAAAGAACACGAGCCGAGATCCAAGGATGGTTTTATTAAAGTTGTTCGTAAGCGTTTACAAGAGTATTGAATTGAGAGCTATTGCTAGTGCGATTATATGTGTCCCGTACAAAGATGACTTATGGAGACTATTTATACATGCCTACAGTTACATGAATTAGACATATTATAAAATTCAAATAAAAGTAACTTTTCTTAAATTTTAAAACAGTTTCTTAAAAAAAAATTACCCGCGCTATAATTAGCGCGGGTTAAATCTTAGTATAATATTATTACAGTATTCACAAGTCAAACTATAATTTTTTATACACTTTAAAGTAATTCATATTTGTAGTTATTTATGGTTAAAAGATTATAGTCAAATTTCATATTGACAGTTTCTTTTCAATAAAGAAATAAATCTGATTGCAGGTTTGCATTTAGTCAAAGTAACAACTTACAATATGTGATACCATTATACCAATACAAACTTTCCAACATTGAATTATGCAATAAAATCTTGCATTTAACTTGAGGTATATATATTAATTGATCATAATGATAACATATGTAATAATAAATTTTGACAAAATTCACAAATGTCAGATTTGTTTTTGAAACTATCACTTTGATTTGAGACTATCTATATATTAAATGATACAATCAAATATGCAAATATATGTCAATGGCTTTTTTTGACAAAAATAATTTATACAGTCATATATATATATATATACAATACACTTTCTTAAATAAATATATGCGTAGTTATATATGGTAAATGTTTTGGGTCAAATTTCATATTAATACTGTTTCCTTTCAAGAAAAGAAATAAATCTGATTATAGTTTTGCATTAACTAGTATATACTATTGGAATATTTGTGTCCAAACAGTGAATCCTTAATTTTAGTCTATTATGTTTCTGGATAGCTACTATTCATGTTGCCAAACAAGTTAATTTAATATAATATTCATAAAAATTTGTATTTTAATTTATATTTAAAAATAATTCCGAACATTCAAATTTTAATTTAGATTCGTTTGGATTTACTTATATATTTGTTAGATTAATTATCAAAAATCAAAAAATTAGTTGTTATTATTTCTTTACAAAAATAATAAACCGAATATTAGTTTAGATTTAATTTAAATATTCAAACTTACATAATATTCTCATAATGACGCAGATGATAAACGATATGTTATTGTATATTTTTTTATCATAATCAATCAGCCTAAATTTTAAATATTCAAAATGAGTAAATATTTATATTATACATTAATATGAACGGGCAAACTAGAATAATTGTTTTATAATCGCGGTCCTTTCGGATTAATAAAACGGGTGGGTTAGAATTATGTTTTTATAATTGTGGTCATATTTAATACTAGAAAAAAAATTATACAAAAACAAATTATATTTAAACACAAAAATAATTCTTTGTCACTTATTAGAAAAATTATATCTATTGAAAATACAAATTATATTACAAAATTTGATTAAAAAAAACAATTCTCGTGCGGATGCACGAGTTAGAATCTAGTTAAAATTAAAATTTGTGATATAAATGCAAAACGAAAATCGCACTTTTTAGTAGTTGATGATGTGGCAAAAAGGGTTATGATTTCATATAAATCCTATACCGTAACACTACCTAATAATAGTTACAAAACTTTCCAACAATGAATTGTGCAATGAAATCTTGCATTTAACTTATATAATGATATTTTTTGCCAAAAACAAAATGTTTACTCGCAATTATGGAAAATCAATTAATATTAAATAAATTCCAAGACCAAAAGTCATATAAATAGAACCTTTCTTTCAGATTAGAAAAACCAACATCATTTTTATTTCTCAGTAGGTTTAATACAAACAAAACAATAAATACTATGGGTATTAGAAAAAACCTGTTAACTTTTTTTATCGTAGTAATATTTGTAGTTTTGGTGTCCAACCACAACGTTTTGGCCTTAGGTATGTTTAAGTTTTGATTTAGTTATTTTAAAACTAGTATTGATCATTTTAAAAGCAATAGCTAAACATGTAGAATTTGTAATGACCATGTTTTGTGTTTTTGTATATTTTTTTGAACAAGATGTTTTTGTATGTTGTATAATGTTTATGTGAGTTTCTGTTTTGTGTGTGTGCAGAGATTGAAAAAATATCATATGACCACTGCAATAATTTGTGTACGGATTATTACGGATGGCATGAATGTTTTACTGACTGCGTAACAGCTCGCTACCGAGGTGGTGGGCAATGTGCTTCTCCTTCTCCTAAAGTTCCTTTGAAATGTTGTTGCCAAACTCAACCTTCTATCCCTCCTAATCATTAGCAATTCGAATATTGTAATAAATGCATGGAATAAAAAAAGATATTTATGATACTACGATAATTTTTTTTTTCTTGACATCTATTATAAAACGTAGTAGGACTTAACCCACGTTAACTATAGCGCCGAGTAATATTTTTTAAAAAAATTATTTTGAAATTTAAGAAAAAATGTTGGTACCTTAATTTTATAATATGTATATCTAATGATTATATATAGAGATGTCAAACCGGACTAACATGTTTACTTAACTCGTTTTGCAGTAAACGAAAATATTATTCTGACTAACCCGCAAAAAAATATTATAATAAATGCATGGAATAAAAATAAAGATATTTATGATACTACATATTCTTTTTTTTTCTTGACATCTATTATAAAACGTACTAGGACTTAACCCACATCAACTATAGCGCAAAGTAACTTTTTCTTAAAAATTATTTTGAAATTTTTAAAAAGTGCTTCTACCTTAATTTTATAATATGTTTATCTAATGATTATAGATAGAGATGTCAAACCGGACTAATATGTCTACTTAACCCGTTTTGCAGTGAAATAAAAAATATTATTTTGACTAACCCGCAAAAACCTATAATTTTTGAAAACATAACTTTAATATGCAACGTTTAATGATTCTGGTTTTTGTGGTCACTCAACGAATTCTTACCAAAATTAATTTTCTTATGTATAACTTCTTATAAATTAGTAAAAAAATTTTAACTTGTGTTTTGATATATACTCAAAATAATAATTAAAAAACTAAATAATAAATATAATATTAAGTAAAATTGGGAAATAATAAAAAAGGATTGTGGACGAGAAATATTCAAAAAAAAAAAAATTGTTAGTTTTGAACAAAAACAGAGATATCAAAAGATGAAATCACCGTTTTAGTGTCTTGGTGTCCAGACATAAGTCACTTCTTCAAATTTCTTCCCCCATTGTTGAGCTTCCCATATCCAATTAAAACTGGCGAAGTTAAGTTTCGTTCCCTTCATTAGATCAATGACTTCCTTATTATCTCCTTCAAATACCACCTTCTTAATATCCTCTACTCCAAGCATTTTGCATTACAAAAATAAGAGCCTGGATTTCAGCTTCCATCGCATTCAATACTCTGCATCCTTTAGCCTAGCCTGAACCCAAATAAACACATCTCTCATCCCTTATAACCCATCCAGCTTTTGCTTCAATTTCTTGGTTTATAAAAGATCTGTCGAAATTACACTTAACCCATTCTGGTTCCGGTCTTGACCATTGAATAGTTGTGCAAATACTCCTCTGATGCGGACCCTTTATTTTATCGGTACTGCCTTCCAAGTAATTTGCAATGTCTAGCCATTCCCGAGCATCATGTCTTGCATTCGAAACATTTATTCCCCATGGGATACTCTTCTTTTGAAATATTAAAATATTTCTGCTTTTATAACTGTGGGGGATAAAAAACCCGGCCCGATAGAATACGGTCTAATTATTCAGCATTAAAAAAGCTTCACAAAGTCAATGAGTCCAGCGAGGTCAACTAAGGAAAAGGGGCATTGGGCCGAGCCTACAAGCCCACCGGGATGAATGGTCAAATGGGGATTAAATGCGGAATCGTCAGTCAACTCCGCCAAAACCAAAGACTCGTTCAAACCGGTGAGTTAAGTGGCTAAAGCGTAACGGCCGGAGCCTCAGTCTTAAAGACCATTCATGGCGAATCAGGCGGAGTGAACGGAGACGTTGACACGATCTCAGATATAAAGCAAGGGCAAGGGCAAGGAGCAGGGGACACATTCTCTTACACAATTCTACTCACACCCTACTTTCAATAGCAATCTAGCTCTTAGCTCAAACACTTGTCTTCTTTCTGTTCTTGTTCTTGCAAACTCTCTTGAAAATCGTAATACTAAAACCAATTCTCTTCTCTATAACCTTGTCTAAAACTCTCTCGTTTCTTGCTTGTTCTGATAGAGCAACAAACTCACCGTTTATTGCTCGATAAGTCCTTCGATTCTTCTCCTCTCGAAGATTGACCTTAAACCCTTCTATTTTCACTATTTACAAATTTATACCATTTTATTTTCAGTTACAACAGTTTGGCGCTAGAAGGAGGGGGATAGGCAAAGTCTAAACCATGCGCAGAAGAACCACCATGGAAGAGCACACAATTGTGCGAGAAGTCGCGAAAAGGTCACTAGTGATCTCACCACGGTCTTCCAAGGGGCAATATCCACAATGACCCAAATGCTTAAAAAAGTTGTTTCGGATCAAACTGTGTTGACCCAGTCACTAAGTGAGCTTCGCTCAGAGGTGGTGAGAATGCAAGTCCCACCACCACCAAGTGTACCACCAACGCAGCCTCCGCTTGGTGTTACGCCTACTCTGGTGACCCAAAACGTGTCACCAACGCATACTGCCCCGCTTGGAAGCAACAGGAACAGTACGACGTCAACAAGTGCATCTCACTTAGGGATCGGTCCTACTTATCAAGGGATGGGCAGTGGAAGTAGTCATCTACCGTCAAGGGATGGCGGGCGACTCGAATCTTTGACCCTTCCACCACCACCTTACGTCGATCCACCCTTCCACTCGAATCAAGAAACCTTATCACGCCCCTTTTTCGCCGGAAGCTCGCCGCCGCCGTGGGATCCTCACAAGTGGAAAAAAGACTTATCACGCCGGACTTATTGCTAGAATACTCTTATTGGTGTGAACTTACTCACAAATACTACTCCTCTAATAATCAATTTCTTTTTATTCTTATTTTAAATTTGAAAAAGTGGTACAAAATCCAAAAAAACAAAGTCTCTATAATTACATATCCAACCACAATTTGGACCGATAAAGTTGAGATCCGATAAAATTGGGTCGGGTCTAGCTATTTTTTTTTTTTGGATTTTTTTTTGTCATTCCTTAAATCGAAAATATCCAAATGGAAAATCGAAAATTGAATTTTTTTTGTGTCATCATCTTCGCGAAGAAACCCTCTCCTCGTTCGCAGCGGAAGCCTCAAGCTGGGACCGCAAACTCCCGAAGCCCTAAAATTAATCGTCGATTGGTTACGCCTCATATCGTTTGAAGATCTGAAGGAATCATCTGTGTCCCAACTATCCCATCCGCCATTGTTTCCGTTGCCCTGTGACAACGGCGGCTTCTTGTTCATCCCTCCGCCTCATATCGATTCCTTGACAACCGACGGTCCCTCCATTGTCGTCCCTCGGCTTAAGCATGGATCCGATCGTGATAAACGGAGGCGGCATTGGAATTGTACTTGGCGACGATATCATTCTCCTTAGAGATCTCGTACTGCGCGAAGAATTTGTTGAGCCGCTCGTTGTTGCCGGCATCCATCTTCTTGATCTGGATCTCAGACCACGAATCCATGGTGACGGATCAGACGAAGGAGATGTGAACACCTAAGCCTCAGTGCTTGTCGGAGCACTCCAAGCACATGAAGATGCCGTAGGAAACCGATGCCCATTGCGGATTCTTCTGGGAGCAGTCGACACACACCTTTTCCTCCGGCTGAGATTGGAGCGTACGTAATCGCCTCGCCGCCGCCATGATGTCGGGTCTTCCGATCACCGACTAATACCCTCATTATATATCAATTTATGAAGATTTTTGTTTTTAATTTGGTTTATGGTAACTTATTTGTTATGAAATGTTGAGCTTATTCCATCTCTAGAAATAGAGAAGTCATATATTGATGATGATTTGGACGTGTGAAGAACAGAAGAGTCCAAGAGGTCAAAGGCTTTCTATGGTGCTTCTTCACTTTACAATTTCGAAGGAATCCTATGATTTATTCTTGTACAACCACTTTCTTTCATCATCATCATAACTAATAAGTGTCTTTATCAAATTGCACGAGTATTGGGTTTGTTGGATCCTCAGAGATTTTTGTTGGTATATATGTATTATTAGATTAACAGGTATTACTATATTTTATTACGAACAACTTAGGTATTACTATGTGTTTATTAGGTACAATTGGATCTTTTACGAATAACTGAGACCACTTCTAGTATTACTTGGTAAAACTTGATTTTGGTATTACTGATATTACGTTGTACAATTAGATAATAATAAATTTTAAATAAATTAAAAAATAAAATAAAAATATTTCATTTAACACGTAATGAAGTCAAAATTGACACTTTGCACCGTCATTTAACACATGTTGCTGCAATTCTGAACACATGGCAATTATATTAATAAAAAATTCAAGAATTTTTCACATAGTCATCCCCAGTAATACAGTTGTACTTGCATGCAAATAGTTGTACTTTTGGGATTTTTACTTATAATTAGTAATACCTTGTTATAATATAATTTGTTTAAATTGTACACTTGATTTAAAGTAATAAAAGTACATTTCCAATGTTTTCATGCAATAATATGTCTTAAACACACATTTTCCGTATCTTTTGCATTATAAGGTGATTAAGATTAACAAAGTCATCATAAAAGTATAAAGTGTTTGATGGGAAAACAAGAATATGATAAAAAACCATTATCCAAAAAAATTGTCTCCTGGATTCATTTATCGCAATCTTCATACATATCATATCCACTAACACCGAATTTATATCCTCCATAGATGATCTCTTGAAATTCATTCTTCCTCTTCTCAAGAAAACATGGTTACCAACCCAATGTCCATTAATTAAAAACACCAAAAGAATAATGTTCCAAATCTAATTGAAATCTCCAAAATTGCAAATCTAATTGAAATCCCCAAATTGCAAATCTAATTAAAATCCCCAAATTTAATAGTTTTATGGCAAAATCTAATATAATCGAATGATTTAAGCTAAAACACAATAATTGTAAAAGAATTAATTTGGATTTTGAAGTTTCAATGGCGAATAAGGAAAGAGAAGATGTTGTTAGAAAAGAGAAAAAGTTATTGGTAAGATGTTTATGATTGGCTGAAATATGTTTTAAGACATATTATTGCATGAAAACATTGTAAATGTAACCTTAAATCAAGTGTATAATTCAAGCATTATTAGTAAGTGTATAATTCAAGCATCATTAGCAAGTTTCAAACCAAACCTTGTCAACCCAAGAATCTAAAAGATACGACAGAAAAAAATGAAGAACAAAACTAGAAGATCAAGAAAAATCCCAAACATAAGTAAAAAAGTTTAGCAACTCTAAGGTGAACCGCTCCTGCATGCTGCGATCCCCCATAAGAAAAGCTCGTATTGCTGAATTTCTTGATGCTGTAGTAGGCGGGGTTTGTTGCTCCTATTCCGAGATCGTCGACCGGCTGGAAATTGCGTATGTTAACCGCAATTTCCAGGTCCCGCATATAAGCAGCTTTGGCGTTGCCCGAAAGATATCCGGACCCCATTTCGGTAGTCGTGTGTCGGCCAGAGATATTCTTGTTTACGATTTCACCGCCCCACTGTACGTTCTGTGCGTATTCAATGAGACGAGTGAAAATTTCCGTTGGCCAGTAACCAACTGGCGCGAGGACAGTGCCATTGGTAAGGCCGACACCCAACCACCAAGGTCCGGGTTTTGGATCCTACATGTGTGTTTATATATATTAGAAAATATTTATATGTAATAATAAAACAAAATAACAAAATAGAATAAATTGACTACCTTCCATATTTGAATTGTGAATTGGGAGACTCCAAAAGTTGACGTCGGAGAGATTGCACCTTCAATCAGGATAGTGCGATTAGTTTGTATAAAACCAGGGCAACGGAGATTGTAACATCTCGTAAGAGTGTATGCATCCCTCTGTATCATAATATATGCAAACAATCAAATCTATAGTTAATATTATTGATTACTTTATTTATTTTTAAAATTTCTTTGATCGATAATATAAAAACCGATCATGTCAACATAGCCTTTTTTCTTGGCCGGACATAACAACATAGCTAACTACAGTTAGGTACACAGTATAAGAAAAAAAAAGGAAAAAGTAAGTAGTTAAAGTCTAGACGACTCGATTTGTTGTACCAATTTGTTAAGAATTTCTTATTAGCTACATATATACTTCTAGAGGACTAAATTTGTAAATTTCCAGGGGTTGAGAAAAAGTCTTATATAGGCCATTTACCACTGATTCAATGTAAACATTTATCTAAATTAAAACTTATGAATGGCATTACGTACACACCTTTTATGAGCCCTTTTTTTTTACTTGATACTTTATCAAAAGTGATTTACCATTCTGTTGGATTTGTCTAGGTTAAGCTTTGGATTACTTAAGAGAAGACTTGCATAAGGGTCATGAGTCCTTGTAAAATTCTTAACAAAGTGGTACATCTTGGTGTTTTGCATGTTTTTTTCTTATTAGATATATGTAGCTAATAAGAAATTCGTACCATATATAATATTATCAATAGTTAGTAAGAAGGTCAAAAAATAAAAAACAAAATTACACACATACCGTCCAAAAAATGAAGAATCTCGGCTGGTAGTCCAAATATAATTCGGGGAAAACCTAAATAACAGGAATAATCAAAATTTATAGTTCTAGCCATTTTGCATACATAAGCTTTAAATAAATAAATAAAAAAACATAACAAATAGTCATAGTCAATAAAAATATTTTTTGTTTCGATCAGATACTACCTGCCAGCCGGCCTCAATGCTATTGATCTCATTGTTGTTATAACCACCCGAAATGACCCATATCTGGCCCAAGCTGAACTCGCCAACTTGTTCTACTTTTGGCTGCCACACATTCATTGTGACTTTTCCTCCATAAACCTTTGGTGGTGGATTGTTCAAAAATCCGATAGCATACTATATTCACCAAAAAAAATAATATTAAAGTTATTTTCATATATGAAATAAAAATTGGCATATTCAAATATAATTGTTAATATATTTTCATATGCATATACATTCGGATTGTAGATTTAGTTCGATTCAAGTACTTTGGTTTTGAGAAAAACAGATTTTAATTAAAACCGAATTTTACTTTGGTTTGGTGTAGGTTTGAGTTCGGTTTGGACGATAAAATATTATGATAAAATAAAAGTTATTCATTTCAATTAACAATATATAATTTTGAATATCTAAAAGTTTTTTTTCTTTCTAATCAACAATCTTAATTTTTAAGGGGTTTTGGTTGAACAAAATCAGAGCTTAATTCGAATAATTTAGTATATAATTTTTTATACCTTTCAAATAAATATTTAGTTTCAAGTTGAAATAGATGAATTTTTAGTTTGATTTCGGTTCAATTTACATTATATAGATATTTTAGAAAGAAAAAAGTTTTCGAATATCTCTTGTCCTTTAGTGGCTTCTGCCCCAGTCTGAGATAATGTAGTCTCGTTCACCCTCCGTATCGGAATTGTCTCCTCAGGACACTGCGTTCCGTTACCGTGCTAAACTCATCTTCAGCTTTTATCATATTTCGAAGATATGTTGGTGTCTCCTGTATTGTTGTTTAAAAAAAAAGAAAAGAAAAAACAGATTTGGATATGTGATTGATGAATGCTATTTTTTTTACCCTAAAATTCTCTCAAACTTGGCGATGGCGACGGCGATTTTGTAAGCGATGGGATTTGAACCATCCAGAGGAGCTTTGGTAATATGGTCTACACTACGGTTTTTTCTGGTTTGGATATGGAATCGGGATAGCAGAGGTTCCAATTTCGGGGATCTATTCACGGGATTCTCCAGTGAGCAAATCCGGAAATCAATGGGTGTATCTTCAGGGATTATGTCATGGAAATCGGTTATAAGATGGTTCTTTACTGTCGGATATCGCCTCCTTGGTGATTTGGAAGGGATTTTTGAGGCAAATCAAAATTTTCTCTTGTGGAGATTACGAGAGATTCTGAGGTCGCAACGGAGAATGCGGATCGGGGTTCTGAGAAAGGAAAACATAGTGGATTTGATGCTTCAGCGTTCTGGTTTAGCACACTACGGGAAACTCTCCAACAGGCTAGAGCTTCAAATCTCGAATCAATTACGGATACGCAAGATTGGGTTTGATATCAACACGAGGATATCAATAGAAGATTTATGGGGTCGTATATGGCTTGGTCTATCATTACGGAGCGGGATCTTCAATCAAATCAATCAAGGAAACAAGGTGAATCAACTTATTACTGGGCTAATACGGGATTCACTTGGAGAGTATAAAGAGGCAAGACAGGACAATCTTTGGTGGCACAATCATACTCGCAACTTCTTTTCTATAGCTTCTGCCACTCTTTTCTCGGTCACCACAAGCCAAAGAATGTCGCAGAGCAATCTGATGATTAAGTCTGGTTCGGGAAACAAGGGACAAATCAACGTGAAGAGGATGAAGATAGTTGTCCCCAAATTCGACAACTCGAGCCTCATTGCGGGTTACTCTCGGACTCTAATCGGCAGATGTATGAATCCGCATATGCAAGATATGAAGACCATGTTGTTCATGCTGCCACGCATATGGAATGTAGAGGAACGAGTGGCTGGTGCAGACCTGGGGCTTGGACGGTTTCAATTTGATTTCGACAAGGAGGAGGACATAAAGGAGGTGATGAAAATGGAGCCTTTCCATTTTGATTACTGGATGCTAGCTTTGGTTCGATGGGAACCGGTGGTGGACCGTAACTATCCATCAGCCATTACGTTTTGGATTCGAGTGCTGGGGGTGCCTCCCCACTTCTGGGCAGACCCAACTTTCAGGAGCATTGGGGAGGCCCTTGGGACGGTTAAGGCGGTGGATCTGGAGGAAGGGAGAGTTCAAGTGACGGTAGACGGCTATCAACCGCCTGTCTTCTCAACTATTGTGGAATTTGATAGTGGTGAAGAGACAACAGTGTCATTGAGGTATGAAAGACTCTTTGGCTACTGTCGGAATTGTCATAGTTTATGCCATGATCATTTCAAATGCCCGTCTAGAGGTGAGACGGAGGTGAAAATAGAGAGTGATAATCCATATTTCAGGGATCCTGGGCAGGGTCCAAATGCTACGAGTTTTAGAGCGGTGGTTGCTTCAGGCGGGGAACGGTACAATGAGAGGAATCAGAATGGTCAAGTCGCTAAGGAGTTCAAGGGGAGCTACAAAGGTAAAGAAATCAGTCAGGATGTCGAGGAAAGCACGAATCAGTTTCGGGCAGGAAAGGAACATCGGACATACAAGGGTAGAACATAATGGAGATTTGGGGAAGGAACGTCAAGGTACAACAAATTCTCAGGGTATGTCCCTCCACATGAGCTCAAGCAAAGGTATGCGATCTCCAAGAAGGGAGCTAACGACTTAAAGCTCAGAGGTATGGGTAAGGAGCTCTCGGTTAATGAGAGGGATATGGCTGACGCTGGCCCAGGGAGGAACCTGTCTACGGAGGATGCTAGGGATAACAAAAAGGCTGGGAATACGGCTCCTCCATCATCTAGTAAGGTGCGTAAGGAGTTAATATTTGGTACTGAGGATATTTTCCCAGAGAACGGTAAGAGTGTAGAAGCCTGAGATAATGTAGTCTCGTTCACCCTCCGTATCGGAATTGTCCCCTCAGGACACTGCGTTCCGTTACCGTGCTAAACTCATCTTCAGCTTTTATCATATTTGGAAGATATGTTGGTGTCTCCTGTATTGTTGTTTAAAAGAAAAGAAAAAAAAACAGATTATTAGTTTTTAAAAATATATACATGTTTGATAAAATTATTATTCAAATAAAGATAAATAAATGAGTTTATAACTGATTAAAAGCCTAAAACAAATATACCAGAATTTCGTGATTCTGGAGGAGTGGATGGTTAAAAGCCGACTGCTCTCTCAAAGGGACACAATCTATAATGTCCCCATCTGGACTCTGTTTATAGAAATAAAAACCAATTAGTTCTTCTTTTTATTTGAGTAAAGAAAAATGGATGCGATCATCAGATTAAAACAATTAATAAACAATCGTATTTTTGTTTTAAGTTTTCATGAGTCTTGATCTTTATATAACATGTGGATATTTTTTTACATTAATAAAATCACATCTAAATACATTAGAAACTTTATAAAAAAAAAAAGAATATTTACACTGATGGTTGTGGTTGACAAACCCACGGAGACGCAGAGAGTGAATATCAAACACATAAGAAGCCGTAACAAAGTCGCCAACGCCACGATCTGTGGAAAAACACAAATCGGCAAACCCCAAGTGAAATTTAAGCTCGAATAGGTAAAAAAACTGAACTTTTTAGAGGCAATTTCAGAATCCCAAGTGAAGTCTTAACAACAAACAAAACTTCGAAAACTAGACAGAATCCGTCGTAAGAAAGAGACGTAATATATGGAAGAGTATGTACCTTGTGACCGTACTGGCTACACTTCGTCATACCATAGCAGCTATCTTTGCCGCCACTGACTAAAGCCACAGCCTTCATCTTTCTTTCTCTAGTCGAAGTTAAGTTCTTTTTTTTTTGGTAAACCGCAGTGAAGTTCTTCTTATGTCGTCGACGAAACTACGTAGTTGAGAGTCAAGTCAAATACAGTTTGAGGGCAATTATAGGGAAACTCTTAAAACTAGACAGAATCCAAGTAAGAGAAGACCTCGTGAGCAGAGAGTGGGTTATATATGGATATGTTGATATATATCGACATTATCATATATATAATTGAGTTTGTTGCACGCGCGCCAAGCATACTATTAAGGTTTTAAGATTCCTTCGGAAGAGTAAGACCTTGCAGAGCTTAATTTAGGGTGTGAAAGTGACACGCAGATTGTAGATGTTAACGTGCATCTCTTCATTCTCTCTCTCTCCTAAACCTAGCAATCCAATAATACATAAACACTTATTTCGACAAAACTAAAAAATAGAATAATTCCTTCTCCTAGAATTTTTGTGTAGCATATCTTTAACTAACTCATCTAGATCATAATCAGATTCGATGTTCTTTTATTAATGACGTTCAATTCATATTGTTTTTACAGAAACTAAACAAAGTAATTTATTTGATATTTTAGGCATAATATATGTAACCAAGATTATATATTTTCAATTTTTTGTTTGTCGTTGGGTTAAAGGTTTTGTTGAACGATTAATAAGATCATTATCAAATCCATGTGATAAGAAGAAATATTCTCATGGAGTACTTTATAAAAGCATAGAAGTTCACGCTTAAGCAAATTAAGCATAGAGGTTAATGCGTCAACACTATCAGTCCCTTATATGATCATCAAAAGTTGTTGAGTTCGTAGTGGCTTGCTAGAATTAGTTTTTTAGCTTTAATTTCTTATGAGAAGTGGCTTTGTACAATCATGGAAAAAAAGAAGGAAAACGAAATATTTTAGATTTTCAAAAATCTTAAGCAATACGTTATTTGCTGTTATTGTATACTATTGTTTTAATTAGGGTGTGTTTGTTTTTCAACAGTTATACCTTCTTTTTTTGTGCATCTTCGATATTTTGAATGTACTTTTTCCCAAAAACAAAAAAAATCATCAATCTATCGATACGAATATGGTATTCAAAATTTCTGGTTTTATATAATTTTTCTTTTTTTGTTAGAGGGTTCTGGTTTTATATAATGCCACTGCAACATATGGTTTTCCCTAACTTTTTCACATCAAAGTTTGTCGTAACTTACTCCCTTATTTTCAATATCATTAACTTACGCCCTTTTTTTTAAAGCTATTTGAGTACCTTCCTTAGTTCCTTATACATTGATCACATTGGTTATCTCCGTTTAGTGGTTATACGTTAATCAATGTATATAACAAAAAAAAACTAAAAAAATAAAAATTATCTTACACAAATAATTAATCCATAACCTTCGTGTCGACCAAATCAGATCGAAGGAATTTTTACAATTACGACCAATAATTCTATGTACCACCTCTAGACGTACGTGTTGCACCTCGAAAACAATCGCACCGAATTTTTGTGTGTGTTTTAAATTTTTAATACTGAACGAGAGATTGCTGACACAAGAAGCAGTTTTAGTTTAGTTATCAGTGGGGTTTACTTCTATGAATGACAAAATAAGAATGTTTTTTCGAAAAGCGGACACTTTTGTTTTTTGACTCGAGGTCAGAAGTGTCCTATATATAAATAAAAATATTATTTTAAAACTTTTGGGGGAATATCCCAAAAAAGAAACCTGCGAACCAAAGTTATTAAGTGATTTGGTAGTGGACAACCACGTCTGTATTTGTGATTTATTTATTTTTCTCTCCAGACAAAATTTATTCCTGTAATGTTAATGTTTATGCAGTTTTGGAACGCGATACATGCAATATTTAGATTTTCAGATTGTTTTTTAAATTTACTGTGGCGCAACATCTAGTAAGTAGAAGTTATAATGATTTATGATGAATGCAACGAAATAAAATTAAGACAATCCACTACCGTTAGCTATCTAAGTTAGATGTAAATAAGGCAAATATTAATATCTATCATGCAACTAATTTTGATCCCACATAAATATGGAATATATACCTTCTCTCTTTTTCACATATTTTTGTTGTTTCTATTTCGTATTTTATGATTGTTTAACACCAATAGTAAACTATTTTAACTCAACCCAAAAAATACGAAACTATTTTGAAAAAATATTTCAATTTTCATACGTAAAGGTGAAGCATTAAAATTATTATTTTTGCTAAACTCATATTTCAATTTTTTGCATTGAAATTTAAATTTTGGAAGCAAAAAATATCTAAACAACATAACAATATAGTTTTTGTTTTCTTACACGGCATAACGATATTGAAAACATCATAGTTAAATTTATCCGGATCATCTTTTTTTTGTCAAATCCAAATAACTCTAAACATCTCCCACAAGTAATATTTTAGGCTTGTTTCAAATATAGAGGTAATATTTTAGGCCAAAAATATCACTCCATTACGTAATATAATAGTAATGTATTCAACATTGTAACAAAAAAAAACAAATTTGCATATATTTTCCATAACAAAAATTGTGGAACTATATATTAGATTTAATATAATTATAATTAAACTTTTGAACACTGACAGAAACGAACACAACTTTTGAACAATGACAGAGTCTAGTAGATGTTGTTGAAGAGCTGGTCATGTAATATAAGGGACTAGTACGTGGTGTTGAAGCATTAACTCCTATGCTTAATTTGCTTAAGCATGAATTCTATGCTTTTATAAAACACTTCATGAGAATATTTCCTTCTATATCGATCTCTTAGGACATGGAATTGACATATGATCTTATTAACCGTTAAACAAATAGCTTTGACCCCACCAAAAAAAATGAAAGTAATCTAATTTGATTACATTTCTTATGCCTAAAATATCAAATAAAATACTTTGTTTAATTTCTTTACGAACGAGATTAATACAAAGAACATAGGATCTTGCTATGATCTAGACGAATTCATTAAAGAAATATGATCTTACTATGATCTAGATGAATTAATTAATTAATTAAACTTTGATCTTGCTATGATCTAGATGAACATAGGATAATTAAGCTTTGATCTTGCTATGATCTAGATGAACTAATTAATTAAAGAAACACGTGCTATGAACTAGCTGAATTAACACGTGTATATATTATACATATACATATCTGCATGTGTCCTATTTGGAATCCAGGGCTGTTCAAATATATGTTTGGCTAATTGGCTTATATCGTCCATGATGTAATCATGTTTGTAAGTCGTTTGTTTTGGCTTATAGAATATTAATATAATATATAAGGTTTTCTATCTAGGACTGAACTTGTAACTATTTACGATGAATGCAACGAAAAAAATATAAGGCAATATTCCACTACCGTTAGGGCATCCTCACGCTTAGGGCATCCTCATCGCACACTTAGGAGAGAGGGTGTCTCCCGAAAAAAAAATTATTATTATTATTATTTTAAAAAAAATATTAATATAATTAATTTTTTAATTTTTGGACGAATCAGGTGTCGACACGTGTCGTCCAGACGCGCGAGTGTTTCTGCAGAGACACACAGATACCCGAGTTCTCCACGTGGCGCCACCTGATTTGTCCAAAAAATTTTTATTCCGGAAGACACGCACGTGAAGACGTGCGATGAGGATGGCCTTAGCTATCTAATTAGCATGTCAATTAAGGCAAATTGTAATCAGGCAATCCCACATAAATAAATGGAAGATTTCTTATCTCATTAAATATTTTGGTTTTGTTTCTATTCTGTGACACCCTGCTCCTTTTAAAGCTGGTCAACACTAATAGTAAACTATCTTATAAAAGATTCCAATTTCATACGCAGAGGTGAAGCATTAAAATTAAAATTTTGAAAGCAAAACATATCCAAACTACATACTAATAATCTAGTTTATTTTTTTTGTCACTTTTTAATCAATCTGTAAACAAACAAAATTCAAATTATTTTTTGTCAACTCCAAATGATAAGTTCTATTCAAATATTTTTTTTTTTTTACTCAAACGGAGAAATTTGGGTCGGAGGATAAGTTCGAGTGACATCGACAAGAAATACCCATTTACCTAAAGAAAGAAGAAGCTGAGTAGTCTTACTAAAGAGTGAGGACAGAGAATGAGAGATGCTGATATATACAAGAAGCAGATTTAGATTCGTTTTTGAGAGGGGTTTACGTACAGTTTACTTATACAAAGAATGTATTTCGTAAACCGGACCTTCGTTTTCTCTACTCAGAAGTCAGAAGTTCTATTTATATATATAAATATATTATTCTAAAACTTTTTGGGAATTCCCAAAATAGAAACCTGCGAACCAAAGCTCCACGATCGATTAGTGATTCGGTAGTGGACAACCACGTCTGTATTTATGCTTTATTTTCTCTCTCCAGACAAATTTATCCATTATTGACTCAAATGTTTATTCATTTCTGGAACACCCTACCATATTTAGATTTTTAGATTATTTATTAAATTTTTCGTGGGACAACATCAAGAATGCAATGAAATGGAAATATGGATGTGGTGTAGTGGCTAAGGACTTTAGGATGACTTGAAGAACTGTGGTTCAACTCTTCTTCTTTTTAACAAAAAAAAAAGAATGCAATGAAATTTTCTTAAAGCATTCAAGTAATCCACTACCGTTAGCAATCTATTTGAAGATATAATTAAAGCAAGGTAAATGATTTGTAATTTTTACCAAAAAAATAAATGATTTATAACCAGGCAGTTAATTTCGATCTCACATAAATAAAATAGAATTGGTTCCTTCTCTTTGCCTTTTCCTTTTAAAGTAGTTATAGTAAACTAGTTTAAAAATTAATTCCAATTTCATTATCATACGTAAAGCTAAACATTAGAAAAATTTAAAACTAAAATTTCGGAAGAGAAAAATATTTAAACTACTTGTATAGTTTCTCTTTTCGCACATAAAGCTTGAGTAAAAAACGAAAATGAAGATGAAAGCTTTATTTCACTTAATGACAAAGGTTACACAGTGTTTGTTTATATAGAGAAAGTGAATGAGTGAAAGAAAGGCACGTGTCCTCAGCTACACGCCATTGCACGAGATCCAAGAGTGTCTAGAGAGTCGTAAGGGTTATGCAGCTGGATTCGCTGAGCTGTCGTTCCCGTACGAAGAAGGTCACAACCTTTGAATGCTCTGTTATTGTTGCAGAGCAATGGTGACTGTATTTGAATTGGCTTTATATGTTATGAGATGTGCTTATATTTTCAGCCCGTCTTGATATCTTAACCCCAAGAATTTTTCATATAAAGAAAAAAATTATTTTTTGGTCTAATAAATAAAGATTAACTTCCATTTCCATAAAAATTCAGCAAGTTATTGGTAACAATACAACAAGTTATATACTCCCTCTGTTTGTTCACACAACTTACAATAATTCCAAACGAAAGTACCAAAACGATAAACAGGAATATTAAGGCAAGAAAATCATCTCTATATTACTCTCTCTGTTTCATAATATAAATTGCTTTAGAGGTTTTATTTTGTTTCAAGAGTTGTTTTTATATTTCTATGCAACTTTTACTTTTATTGAATATTTTGTGACCAATTATATTTTGTAGTCTTTTTTATGATTGGCTGAATTGTTTTTAGTTTATATATTAAAATATATTTTTTGGAGAAAAGAAAGTTTCTTAATATTTGTGGTTTTACCCAAAACAACTTATATTATTAAACAAAAATGAGTATTATTTAAGGAGTCATTTAGGAAAATAAATTTTATTTTGTAAGTTATTACATATTATGCCATTACAAATAACAAAAGAAAATTGAAATAGGAAGATATAATTGTCCTTTAAAATTATAATAGAAAATATGGAAAGTATTTGTTCATTAAATAGGTTATTTATTATTTAGTTTCTTAATTATCACGATATTAAAAATATTTAATCAATCTATATATATATATATTCAAAGAAAAAAAATATTCGAGATCTTACAATATTTTTTACAATAATTTATTATATTTTATTTGAATATATATAAAAACAAAAGTTGATCAATATTTTATTAATTTTATAAAAAGTTAGACACAAAAAATTCATTTTTTAAGAGTTTGTAAACTGACCACAAAAACTAGAGTCATTTAACGATGCATATTAGAGTTATATTTTCAAGATTATAGATTTTTGCGGGTTAGCCCGGATACTCATCTACTCCACTGCAAAACGGATTAAATTTCAAAACAATTTAAAAAAAAAAAAACTATCCGCACTATAGCTAGCGCACGTTAAATCCTATTACTAGAGAGAAAAAAAAAACGTTCTTACCAATTTTGCCATTATCATCAAAGTCGTAACCAGCTTTTGCCGCACATCATGGCGTTAGCAATTTTGGGTTCCATGGAAAGAACAGACTCAGGAGGCTCTCTTTTGTCCGATACATAAGCATCGTACGACGTGGCAAGTGAGATCGGTATGGAGAGAATGTCTCGTGCTACTCGGGAGAGGATTGGATACTTTTGGCTCTCTTCTTTCCACCATTCCAATGCTTTGAAGTTTTTATTCCATTCCATAACTGGTTCTTTGAGATAAGAATCGAGTTCTGATTCTTGAAACTCTCTTGAAGATCCTTCAAACTTGAGAAATTCTTGAAACAAAACAAAATCCTTATATGCATCAGGCTTCTTCTTCTTCTCTTCCTTGTCCTTTTGTGCTTCTCTTTCTCCTTCTTCGTCATACAAAAATGATATACATACATATGAAGAATGTTTTTTTGGGTTTTCGCAATTGCCTTTATATGCTATGAGATGGGCTTATATTTTCGAATATTATGTTCAGATTTTGAAAAATGATACACATGAAGAATGTCTTTTAGGGTTTTCGCAATTGCCTTTATATGCTATGAGATGGCTTATATTTTCGGCCCGTATTAATATCTTAACCCCAAGAATTTTTCTTAATAAAGAAAAACAGTATTTTTCTTATATACATAGTGACAGATGTTTACCTCGTTCTAGATCCCCTGATTTAAAAGTTAAAAACTTATTTCTTTCCTATCCAAAAATTCAAAACATATTTACTCATATTCACCGGTTTAAATGGTTTACGAGCTAAACCATTTATACTAATACCAGACCGAATTTAAATCCCCACCCAACTGAAATCCGACCCGAAATGACAACCCCTTTCTCCCTAATAGCCGTAAAAAAGAAAGGACAAAAAAAAAAAAAAAAGCAAACCCCAGAAAATTACAACATCTCTAATGGCCATCGCTCTCCATCCTCCGACTCTCTCTCTCCCTCCCTCCCTCACTCAGTTTTCAATTATTCTTCAATTTCAATTTCAATTTCATTCCCCAATAATTTCAATTAATTTTGATAAATATTTATACCTTTATATACACACAATTATACAAATATCTCTCCCCCTCCCTCCAATGAATTCTCCGAAACTCCCGTACTCTCTCTCCGCCTCCTCCTCCTCCTCAACTCCATTCGCCACATCCTCCATTCTCCTCCTCCTAACCCTCATTCTCTACGCCACCATTTCCAAATCCTCCCACCTCCCCCGGATGCTCCACCTCCCCTCCGCCGCGCAACACCGCTCAAGTCACCATCTCGCGGAGTCCCCAGCGTCGGAAGCTCGGACCCCCTCCTCCAATCGCCGGTGCGGTCCAATTACAGAGAGAGAAGGAAGACGAGAGGAGAGAGAGATGAAGACGAATAAATCAATGGGTATGACGGGGACGACGGATTTGGTGATGGTGAACAAAGAAAAGGGTGTTTTTGGTTTAGCGGACTTGATGAAAGCAGCGGCTCACCCTAGATGTAGCAGGTTATGACTCCCGCCGCAGGGCAAATCGCTGTCATCCATCGACTTCGCCGGATCAGGAACACCGGCTTTCCTGAGAACCATAAAATACAGCAAGTTATTATATATTTTTTTTTTCCCTTTTTGGTAACAATACAGCAAGTTATATACAAAGTTTCTATAAAATATACAAAATCCCCAATTGTAACGAATATAAATAGTTTTGGTGATGCAAAAGCATGTATAATACTGTTAAAAGTTCCCTAAAAGATAAAATGTTGACAATACTAATAAAGTAATAGTTCGATCAAGAAACTTCAAATGAAACGTCACACTACTCAAGTAATAATCTAAAGTAAATTTGAGAATTTTAGTTAGAACAAGGTTCTCAATGTTACTGTTGTAGAAATGGAAAGCAGACTAAATGAAAAAAAAAAAAAAAACAGAAATATGACTTTACCAAGGCAAAAGCATTTTTTGTTGTTACAACTTACAATAAATTCAAACGAAACTACCAAAACGAAAAACAGAGTTATTAAGTTTCATGAAGGCTAGAAAAGCATTTTAAGTTCTTACTAAAGAGAAAAAAAAAGAAAAGTTCTTACCAATTTTGCCATTATCATCAAAGTCGTAACCAGCTTTTGCCGCACATCATGGCGTTGGCAACTTTGGGTTCCATGGAAAGAACTAACTCAGGAGGCTCTCTTTTGTCCGAAACATAAGCATCGTACGACGTGGCAAGTGAGATCGGTATAGAGAGAATGTCTCGTGCTACTCGGGAGAGGATTGGATACTTTTGGCTCTCTTCTTTCCACCATTCCAATGCTTTGAAGTCTTTGTTCCACTCCATAACTGGTTCCTTGAGATAAGAATCGAGTTCTGAATCTTGAAACTCTCTTGAAGACCCTTCAAACTTGAGAAATTCTTGAAACAAAACAAAATCCCTGTATGCATCAGGCTTCTTCTTCTTCTCTTCCTTGTCCTTTTGTGCATCTCTCTCTCCTTCTTCTTCATCATCATAATCTTCTTCTTCTCCTTCATCATCACCTTCTTCCTCGGAGTCAATTGTAGCAACCGGACATATTGGTTTTTGACAGACTTCGCTAGTTGCGTAGCGAGCATATAGATTGCGTAAATAGTCCAAAACAGTTTCAGCTTTTGAACCTTCGTCATTGTCAATCTTCTTTGAGCAGTAAAACTCAATGTACTTCATCTTGAACCGAGGGTCTAACACAGAAGCAGTTGCCAAAACCAGAAACATATCATTCCAATACTTATCAAACATCTTCAACAGCTTCTTAGCTTTGCGGAGGGAGTAATCATTATCAGCACTAGCGAGCTCTTGGTTCAGCATTACCTTCAGTTCTGCAAGAAGGTGGAAGTAGACATTAGATGTTGAATACCCTTCTTCAAAAAGCTCCTTTGCCACTTTATAGATGCAACCAGTGAGTTTGCAAAAAGTTTGAATCTTTATCCATTCTTCATCAGACGGTTTGTCATAATCGTCGTAAATCTCATCTTTTGAGAATGCATCCTCGGTTTTCATATCCACAGCTTGTTGCAGGTGATACAATTTGACGTTCCAGTTGGTTGATGAACATCTTCCCCATCCAACCAACATACGAACATCCTCATACAGCGACCAGCTAAAGCCACTATACATATCATCAACCATTAACCGGAAAATATCAGCACAACAATAGACTAGAAAAACCGGTGGGTTGATTGAACTATCCCCTTTCTCTTCTATACACTCCCTGATAGCATCAACCGATTTTTCATCAAGATCCACGATGTCAGGCAGTAGTATAGTAGAGACCTTGTTCTCAATTTCGAAACCCTGAACAGCAGTCCTAAAATGGTATGGATAAATGTCGTCCAGAGGTATGGACTCGTCAGTAGAGTATCCGAGGATCCATTTCCTGACCTTCCAGTTATCGTCAATGAAATGAGCAGCCATACAGACGAAATCCTCGTGCAAAACAGGGCCTTTAATGTAATCTCTGGTCCACTCATTCCCAAGAAGAAACCATTCATAAGAGAGGGTTATCTTCCCTTGAAAATCATTGAGAAATTTCTTGGCCTCCTCTTTTTGTTCTTCGTAAATCTTAAGAAGTTCCTTCTCGACTAAAGGAACACTAAGAGGCAGATTCGGGTTCACAAGCCGCATAAACTTTGCAAATGACGCGCTCTTAATAATATTAGGATTAATCCCATCACTCATGAACCACTTGGCCATAGCGTTATAACCATCTTTCTCCTTTTCGGTAGTTGAAGGAATATCATCCTCCACCATCTCCTCGTCGTCCTCAAAATCGTCCTCACAATCGTCCACAAAATCGTCCTCAAAATTGTCAACAGAATCGTCCGACTTTCGTTTCTTCCCCATATCTAAAATGCACAGTATTAGAATATCATTATGCATCCAGACGAACACAAAAAAAAGCAACCATGTCTAGAATAACCCCTAGAAATTGGGGATAACATCCACGCAAATTATAATAAAAAAAAGACCTCTCTGGAGAGAAAGAAATGAAAAAGGAATAAGAAATTAGAACCTGAACTGGAGGCGGAACCGGAACCGGAGGCGAGATCACTGTTGTCCATAGCAAAGGTTGCTGTTCTGGGGCAGACGAAGTGAGAGAGACGACGATTTAGGGTTTTTCGTTTTGAGTAAATAAGGGACGATTCCGATTTTCGATGCTAATTAATCTCTGTAGGAACTTCTTATTTATGATTTAGGCGGGAATGCTAATTGAGCAATACCCACCTACGTGGCTTTCAATTATTGGCTATTTGTTTCTTCACCTGATTTGATTATCGAGGAGATGGATCGCACGGTCAGTAATGAAAGTGATATACAAAAATTATGTACAAACCATATTTGCCGTCAAAAAAAAAAAAAAATGAAGCATACAGTATTTTCTTAGGGTTTTCGAAAAAGCCTTTGAGATGGGAAGAGATGCATACATGTTTTCTTATTGGGCTTATATTTCGGCCCTTTTTAGTATCTTAACCCCAAGATTCTTCTTTTTTTTATAAAGAAGAAAAATATTTTTCCTCGGTCTAATAAATACAGACTAATTTCCATTTCCATAAAAAAATACACAGTTTTTGAACTTTTGGTGATGCAAGAGCGTAAAATATGTAATGTCGAAAATACTAGTTTGAGAAAAAAATAGTTCGATTAAGAAAGTAAGAAACTTCAGATGAAACGTTACACGAATAACCTAAAAAGAACATGAGGATTTTAATTTTAGTTAAAACAAGTTCTCAATGTTACTGTTGTTAGAAATGGAAAACAGACTAAATGATAAGAAAGAAAAAAAGAAACAGAAATATGATCCCACTAAGGGCAAAGCATTTTTTGTTGTTACAACTTACAACATTTGCCATATCAAAGTCTTGACCAGCGTTTGCTGCACATCATGGCGTTCACAAGTTTGGCTTTCATGGTGACAACAATATCTGGACACTCTCTTTTGTCAGCAACATAAGCGTCAGACGATGTGGCACGAGAGATTGGTATGGAGAGAACGTCACGAGCTATTCGTGAGAGGATTGGATACTTTTGGCTCTCGTCTCTCCACCATTCCAATGCTTTGAAGTCTTTGTTCCACTCCATAACTGGCTCTTTGAGATAGGAATCGAGTTCTGATTCATCAAACTCTCTTGAAGATCCCTCAAACTTAAGAAATTCCTGAAACAAAACAAAATCCTTGTATGTATCATGCTTTTTCTCTTCATTGTCCTTCTGTTCTTCTTCTCCACCTTCTTTTTCTTCACCTTCTTCTTCTTCTTCTTCTTCGTTATCACTTTCTTCTTCTTCTTCATCTTTTTCTTCATCTTCTTCTTCTTCTGAGGTATAGGAGAGTGAATCAACTGTAGCATCCGTGCATTCTGTTTGTGGACGGATATCACTAGCTGCATAGTGAGCATATAGATTGCGTAAATAGTCCAAAACAGTTTCAGCTTTTGAGGCTTCGTCATTGTCAATCTTCTTTGAGCAGTGAAACTCAATGTACTTCATCTTGAACCGAGGGTCTAAGACAGAAGCAGTTGCCAAAACCAGGAACATATCATTCCAGTACTTATCAAACCTCTCCAATATCTCCTTAGCTTTGCAGAGGAAGTAATCATTACCAGCACTCGTGAGCTCTTGGTTCAACATTACCTTTAGTTCAGCAAGAAGATGGAAGTAGAGGTTAGAAGTCGAATACCCTCCCACAAAAAGCTCCTTTGCCACTTTATAGATGCACCCAGCGAGTTTGCAGAAAGTTCGAATCATCATCCATTCTTCATCAGATGGTTGGTCATATTCCTGGTAATACGCATCCTCTGCAAATACTTTCTTGTCTTCCATATCTAGAGCATTTTGCAGACTACACAAAGTGACGTTCCAGTTGGTTGATGACATTTTTCCCCAGCCAACCAAGACCCGGATATCCTCTAGCAGCAAGTCCATGTTGTCAAACACATCAGCAGCCATTAGCCTGAAAAGATCAGACAGCAATAGATGCGGAAGAAGCAAGGGTTGATCGGATTTTTCCCCTTCTTTTCTATCCACTTTCTGAAAGCATCAAAGGGTTTATGACCAAGATCGCCATAGTTAGGCACTAGAATGGTAGAGACCTTGTCCTCAATCTCATAATCCAGAATAACGTTCTCAAACCTGTAAACCTGAACTTTTTCCACGCGTTCAAACTCGATAGGAGAGTACCCCAAGATCCATTTCCTGACCTTCCAGTTATGATCAACGAAATGGACACTTATACAGACGAAAGCCTTGTGCAAAACAGGGCCATCTTTGGAATAACTGTCGTCCCATTCCTCATCATAAGCCAGCCATTCATCATCATAAGCGACCCGATCATAAGAGATTGTTAACTTCCCATCAAAATCCTTGAGGAATTTCTTGGCCTTGTCTTTGCGTTCATTGTGAATCTTAAGAACTTCTCTCTCGAGTTGAGAAACACCGAAAGGCAAGAACGGGCCCTTGTGCCGCACAAAGGAATGAGGAGGTACACGAGCAGTATGAATGAGCCACTCGGCTGTAGATCTCAGAAATTTCTTCTCTTTATCCGCCTGTGTAGGGATTCGATTATCCACCACAATCTCCTTATTGTCGATAGAATCGTCCGATTTCAGTTTCCTCATCACATCTAAAAAATGCAGAAAGATGTCATTATGCATTCAGAGGCACTTTGGACAAGCAAAGGTAGTAGAAACTAAAATCAGTAGTAGATACGCAGACAGGTTCAGAAATTGGAAAGATTAAAATCACACAAGCGGAAAGCGGAGGAGAGTAAACCCTATAAATTAGGGATATCAGGAGTTTGACAGTGAGAAGAAAAATGGAATAAAAGATTTGACCTGAACCGGAGGCGAGATCACCGTCTTCCATAGAAGCGTTGCTGTTTTGCAGGGAGAGGAACCGAAGAGAAATGTTAGGGTTTCCGATTGGGGAAGAAGATGGTGATTTAAGGCGGGAATGCTACTGGAGCTGCTTTTCGTTGTTGGCTTCTTCTCTTTTTTTTTGCTTTCCTTGCGTTTAATGATTATCAAACGTTCCATCGAGACGTTGGATGGGACGTTTGTTTTGGTAAAGCAAACAGTGGACGGACGCGATTAATGTTATAGGGAATATCCGAATTTGTTATATAATGGGCCATCTCTTGCTAGGCCTTTTGTGGAAGCCTTAGTTTGAATCACAGGACGTGAGGTTCTTGCTACAAGAAATAGACTTTAAAGTTGCCAAAGAAGATTATCTTGTTTCTGTTTCTGTCTTTTAAAGGAGTTTCATGGACTTCATTTTTTCTGTTAACTGTAAGAAACAGAGTGTGAATTATGAAGGGTTCATATATCGACCGTTTGGTTACACAAATCCTCCAAATCTTACTGGTCACTTATATTTTGATATAGTACCATTCGTTTTCAATGTATCGTTGTTCTGTGCAACTCATGAAACAAGATGAACATATATGATATATGGTAATTTAGATGTTTGTGTTTGGGGAGACAATGTCAAACCTTGAAGAACAGAGGCTGAGTTCAATAGAGTATTTGGAACATAGGGAGATCAATCATTTCAAGTGATTCTCCATTGAAGTTATTTCCCTCTGTATGTATACTTTTGGTTAAATGATTGCATTAGATTAAGATTCTGCTTACGTGATGATATTCTCTCCAAAGATCAATCAATTGAAGTGAAAGTGGCTATAAGCAGAAGAATGTATTTGAGTAAAGATCATTAGATCACCGATCCAATTTCAAAAGCAAAAGAAGAGGGACAAGAAAAGCTTAATTCAGCTACTCTGTTTATCAACTAAATAGAAACAACCCCTTTGATAACTGACTATAATCTCGCTCAAAAGAACATCACCAAAGCCAGAAGAAAGAAAGAAAGAAACTAAGTAATTCATTTAACCAACCTCCTTTCTTTCTGCCTTTTGGTTGTATTTTTCTGAATGTGAATCAAACTTGGAACATAATTGAGGAGAAGTGGCCAATTGAGATGAGATCCCTTTGCAATATCTTTATAAACTTGTTTATACATATCCTTTCCCACAATGTAGATTCTGGTCCTACGTTCCTCATCCAAGTCTACATCACAACACACTGCCACTGTATTCTCCTCGTCCAACAAGAAGCTTGACACATTCACCACACTTGGTAACTTAAATCTATCAAAATCCACTACTAAGACGAAGTCGCTCCTCCACGACAAGTCTTTGGCCTCCTCATCAATCTTATTGGTCACCCATATCTTCATCTCATTTGAAAATGCAAGAATATTCTGATGTAACACCGAGAGTTTTTCTTCCCTAACAACTGATAGAATCGCCGTATCTTCAGGGTCAAAACTCTGAAACGGAAGAGGGAGACGCCCAAATCTCTCTGCTGTGAAATCAAAATAGAGCATGAAAAAGCCGGTTTCTTTATCTCCAGCAACCCAGTAAGTATTTCCTTTTAAAGACACGCCATCGCAAAAAAAAGACACGCCATAGTTACGAGTGGAGTAATCAAGAACCCTCCATGAATCAGAGCTAAACTCATACATCTCAAACTCAGCAACCAAGACGTTCTGGTCATTGTTGAGATAGTAGCAAGACCTCAAGATTTTGTAGCAATGGCCAGAAGAAGAAGATTTGCTGTTTACGTATCCTAGAGCATAATAATCTTCACTCCGGTAACGAGTTCTGGGTTTGATCCACCTCGTTTCACCGGTAGATGGGTTCCAAACCACAAGCCTAGTGTTTCCCTTGGTGGAGCATAACATTAAACCGTCGCAGTGAAATATGTTAGATATTTTCAAATCTTCTGAATCCTTTCGACTGCTAAGTTTACCGGTAAACTCGACAGACGGATCAACGCTGGTGTGGATCCCATGGAGATCGTCGCCAATTGATTAAACCCCAAAATTACTCAGTAACATCGACTCCCTCACTGCTGCTTTACTAAAATTAATATGATTTGGTCAACCAAACTGATTCAAAAATCAAAACGAACATGCATAGTTAGTTCAACTGTTTTTTTGAAAGATGACTACGATATTCTAACACACGATAAACAGCCTTTACTAACTCTTTGCCAAGAAAAGAAAGTAGTTCCTTGTATAAATCGAAGAAGGAGAGCGTTAAGAGATTTTTTTTTTTTTTTTTTAATGTTGAAAGTTGGATTCTGTTTGCAATTTCATCGGATCCCTTTGGTGGTTGCGTTAGAGACCCCACTCCTTATAGTTTTCACACTTACCTTCTTTCTCAAGTCTTTGTTTTATTTGTCGTGATCGCTATACATTATAATAAAATTAACTACTCATGTTGAAACACATTGTTTCAAGCCATGCGACGAGCCATAGATTACGGTCAGCTCCATGATAATTACGAGTTTCTATTAGAAAAAAATGAGATTTTAAATGAGAGTCAAAATAGTTCGACTACTTTTTAATTAGCAATAATCAGTAATCAATGCTCCAATTACATGATAATCAGTCATCACTTTAACAATAATGACAGCTAAAAGCGTGCAATAATATGGATAACAACAATATAAAGGTTGATTCAGTCTTAAACCACCATACTATTTTGTATTTTCCCTCTCAACTATATAACATGATAACAGAACTTAAAATTCTATGATATTTTTTTGTTCTTCATAATCAAATGGTGATTTGGACTTTTATTACCCGACTAATCTCTTTAATGTAAGTGTAATTGTCGAGTAAAACACTCACCGAATTTTCTACCGAATTTTCTACCGAATTTTCTAATGGATCTAACGCATAACACCATTTCGATTCGCCAAATTTAAAAAATTTATATAATGTTTAAAGCAAGTCCATATATATTCCATTCCTTTTAAACTTAAAAACATAGTTCCAAAAAAGAAAGAAGTTCCGAGGTCACACTTATGTTTAAAGCTCGATTCCATGTTTCATTCTCCATGTTTGTGCTCTCGGGGTACCTTCCCCTTAGCTTGATGTTGCTTTGGCACCAATTTTTTATTCCTTTTAATATTTTGTAATCGTGATTTTTAAGTTAGTCTTATAAAAATTACCAAAATACACTCACTAATATATAAGTGTTGTTGAGTGATTCTTATTAAAGCCGTATTTTTCAGATTATATACTCCGGCCGTATTTCTATTGCTCAGATTCGATGGAAATAACCAATCTTTAGACGCAGAAATTGAACGCCATGACTCAACAAGACAACAAATATTTCAAATGTTCCAAGTGACCCGGGTCGGTCCGAGGCAAAATTATTCGGTTTAAATTCATTCGAGTTAACCGAACTACGGTTTAATTAGACTACATCATGTCATCATCGTTCTCTGATTTAGGGTTTATGAAAATTTGTTGAACTCTTCTTCAGAATTCATCATCTCTCTGCCAGCCAAAGATTCTCAAAGCTCTTTTAAACCTTTTTGAGAACTTTCGAGCGTAGATAAGCATGTCTGCCGGCGGCGGAGAATCATCCTCGATGGCGAAGAAGAAGAACAAGAGAAATCATAAGAGAAAGCGGGAGGAGGAGGTCGAGCGCATGGATTCACTTCCGTGGAGCACTTCTATACCTATCGGAGAAGACGACGATGGCGAAACCTTCTCCACTCTCTTTGCAGGTTCAGCTGAGCTGGACGGAGGTAAATTTTTGTGGATTTTCTTTTGAAGTTTTTCTCCTCTGTAAATGATTTTGGGTGTCTTCTTTTGGTTGAAATATGTGCAAGTCATGCTTTTTAGGTAGCTTTGCTTCGAAGTTTTTTTTGTTCTTGAAATTTTAACATGTAATCTCAAATTCGCCTTGTTAGTTCATTGAAAGTCTGAAATTTTATACTGTCTGGGCAGGTTTTCTTTCACTTGAAGAAATTGATGAAGCTGACTACAATCTGGCGGCTTTTCCTACGACTGAAAGTGGAAAAAGAGAAAAAGTGTTGAAGTCGAAGAAACAAGCTCGAGAAAACAATGATGGTAACAAAGAGGCTGTAGATGAGATAGTTGAAGGCGAACAAGAAAAAGAAGACCACGAAGAAGAAGAAGAAGACGAAGGAGAGGAAGAAGAAGGAAAAGAAAGGAAAGGCAATGATGATTTGAAGAGTCGTAAGATAGAAGAGAAGAAAACTAAAGAGAAGAAGAAGAAGAAGGAGAAAAAAAAGAAGGCTAAGGAGGCCGAAAAGGATCAGGTTTCTTCTGCTGGTTAGTGTTTCATATACGCTCAAAACAACATCACCAAAACCAGAAGAAAAGAAAAGCTTATTCTTATGATAATTGAATAATTTTGTTCAAATGAACATTACCAAAACTAGGAGCAAGGAAGAAATTACTAGGTAATTCATTTGACTAACCTCCTTGGTTCATTTGACTAAACTAGGCGATTGTGATATACAACTAATATTGGAAACCTTGGAAAAAAATCTAATATTGGAAACCTAATAATGTGTAGTTTAAAAAATTATGATTGTGATATACAACTAATATTGGAAACCTAATAATGTATAGAATAAAATATAATTAATTAAATAATGAAATCGAGGTTAATTAGTTCGGTTGGGTCATCCGGTTCACGAACTTTTGGTATACTTTTTCTTTTTCTTTTATCTAATCTAAAAAGTTCTGGAGTTTTATTGAAACCAAATAGACTAACAATTCGATTCACGGTCGGATCCGGTTCGACCGTGGCGTTAGTTCGGGTTTGAAGACACAAGTCTAAAATACAATTTTGTTATTTAAGCGAAATAGTAAGTGTAGAGCAAATTATTAAGTCGAGAGTGCACAAGAATAATCATGAATATAAATCAGGAGAGTATGGGTATGTTCGCTGCGTCTAATCTGTGTTCGTTTACCGGATGCAACCTCATGCGGTCAAATTTAGCGGTTGGACGCTGCGATATGCGTTTAAAATTTCTGGACACTCAATTTTTTTAGCGTTGCGTTGCGATCAGTCGTAACGACCAAACGAACAACAACGGTTGTGTCTGGCCACAGATCGCAGCCACAGATCGCAGCCGCTAGCGGCCGACAAACGAAATATATTAGTCAAATTAGCTGAAGATTGCACGCGCAAAGAGCTCCGGGAAAAAGGACAATAAGTATCGAAGGCATAATGGTCAATTCGGTAGAAAGCATCAACGTCACGCGGATTTTAGATTTCCATAATCTATTCCCTCCCAATTAAGTATAAATGCGAGAAATATAGTGAGATTATGAGTCCGTGTTAATTAAGACCTCAAAATCTACTCTCTCTCTCTCTCCCAATGTTTTCTTTCTGATCAAACTAGGGCTTTTTTCTCTATTGCGATCGATTTCGGGGATTCTTAGCTTAAAGGGTTTACTCAAGCAAGACTATTATGTCGGTAAGAGAAACCACGTCTGTAGTTGAAAATCTTTCTCTGGAACCACAAGTCAAAATGGCGCAGAAGATCGAACCGGAGATCAGGGAGTCCTCGTCGTCGTCTCGTAGTAGCTGTGGCCACTGGTACGTTCGTTACGGAGTCTGCACTGTCTGCAAATCGACGGTGGACAAATGCCAAGGCCGAGCATTCAATTATCTCGTCCAAGGTTTACAGCTAAGTCACGAAGCTGTGGCGTTAACGAAACGCTTTACAACGCAATTCTATTGTCTTAACGAGAAGAAGCTTCACCTTGTCCTTGACTTGGACCACACGCTTCTCCATTCCACTAGGGTTTCATGTCTCTCCAAAGCAGAGAAGTATCTAATCAAAGAAGCGGGTTCGAGGGCAAGGGAAGATCTATGGAAGTTGGACACCAAATACTTGACAAAGCTACGGCCTTTTGTTCGCAAGTTCTTGAAAGAAGCCAACGAGATGTTCACAATGTATGTTTACACAATGGGCAATCGCGGATACGCTAAAGCCGTGTTGGAGCTGATTGATCCCAAGAGAATCTATTTTGGGGATAGAGTGATAACAAGTGACGAGAGTCCTCGTATGAAGACACTTGATTTGGTTTTGGCCGAAGAGCGTGGAGTAGTGATTGTGGATGATACGCGTGACGTTTGGACCCATCACAAGAGTAATCTATTGGAGATTAGCGAGTACAACTATTTCAGAGTCGATGGCCAACAAGATTCAACAAAGCCATACTCGGAGGAGAAGAGAGACGAGAGTGAAAAGGATGGTGGATTGGCCAATGTTCTGAAATTACTCAAGGAAGTTCACTGTGGATTCTTCAAAGACGAGGAAGAGTTAGAGTCACAAGACGTGAGGTTTCTTCTACAAGAAATAGACTTCAAACTTCTCAAATAAGATTTTTTGTTTTTGTCTTTGTAAATTGAGATTCATTCATTCTCTAGAAACTTCATTTAAGCATTGGAAGTTTGTGTTGATCTCTGTCATTCTGTAAGAAAACTTTAAAGCATATTCCATACGCGGTGAATGTGGGTGTTTCAATATATTCCTTTCGCTAAAAGCATTGTACGTACTTTAGTTTTCATAGCCAAAATTAGAATATAGAGGTCATTGATCCAATAGGACAAAAAGTACAAAACTAATAATATTAAGTTCTAATCGATCTTTTAAAATAGTTTGAACTTGGAAACAAAAGACAGAGAATGAATGATTCATATGTGAGCGAGCCATTCCTCCATAACACAGTACCTGAAACATAATATCAAAGAAATACAACATGAAACTCAGGTTCAAACCGTTATTTATTGACAAGAAACGTCGTATGGTTGGTTTTAAAACTTCACATCTAATTCTAATCTATAGTGGAACTGAGAACTTTGATTTTAGTCTAACAAAAGTTATACTTCACGAAAACGCAGGTTACAGAAAACGAAAGGAAAAACAGAGCTATTGAGTTTTCATGAAGGCAATAGCATTTTATGTTCTTACCAGTTACCAAATCTTCCATATCAAATCCGAGGCCAGCTCTCGCTG
This sequence comes from Eutrema heterophyllum, assembly GCA_002933915.1. NCBI lineage: Eukaryota > Viridiplantae > Streptophyta > Magnoliopsida > Brassicales > Brassicaceae > Eutrema > Eutrema heterophyllum. The sequence goes on from PKMM01051853.1 coordinate 155,418, forward strand.
CACATCATGGCGTTCACAAGTTTGGCCTCCATGGAGACAACAAAATCAGGACACTCTTTTGTCAGCAACATAAGCACGGTGCGATGTACCACGAGATATTGGAATGGAGAGAATGTCTCTAGCTATTCGGGAGAGGATCGGGTACTTTGGGCTCTCTTCTCTCCACCAATCCAGAGCATTGAAGTCTTTGTTCCACTCCAAAACTGGTTCTTTGAAATAAGAATCAAGTTCTGATTCATCAAACTCTCGTGAAGATCCTTCAAACTTGAGATATTCTTGAAAGAAAACAAAATCCTCGTATGCATCTGGCTTTTTCTCTTTCTCTTCTTCTTCTTCTTCTTCCTCTTCCTCTTCTTCTTCTTCTTCTAAGATATACTTAAACCAGTGGGGATTTGGGTAAACTGCAGCATCGACACGTTCTGGTTGTGGACGGATATCACTAGATGCGTAGTGAGCATATAGATTGCGTAAATAGTCCAAAACAGTTTCAGCTTTTGAACCATCATCACTAACTTCGTTCTTTGAGCAGTAAAAGTCAAGATACTTCATCTTGAACCGAGGGTCTAACACAGAAGCATATGCCAAAAGAAGAAACATACTGCTCCAATACTTATCAAACCTCTCCAATATTTCCTTAGCTTTGTTGAGGAAGTAATCGTTATCTCCATTTTTGAGCTCTTGGTTTAGCATGACTTTTAGCTCCGCAAGAAGGTGGAAGTAGACGTTAGATGTTGGATACTCTCCCTCAAAAAGCTCTTTTGCCACTTTATAAATGCAACCCGCAAGTTTGCAAAAAGTTTTAATCATTATCCATTCTTCATCAGATGGTTGCTCATAATCCTGGTAATCCTCTTCCTCTTCAAATACATTCTTGGCTTCCATATCCACAGCTTTTTGCAGATTATACAATGTGACATTCCAATTGGTAGGTACCATTCTTCCCCAACCAACCAACATCCGGACACGCTCCATCACCCAAAAGCTTATGTCCTTATACATGTCATCAACCATCAACCGGAAAATGTCAGAGCAACAATAGATGAGGAACGCACGAGGGTCGATCGGATTCTTCCCTCTCTCTTCTATCCATTTTCTAAAAGCATCAAACGCTTTGACGCCAAGATCATCATAGTTAGGCACAAGAAGAGTCGAGACCTTGCTCTCAATCTCGTATTCCGTGATAACGTTCCTGAAAGAATCAACATAAATGTCTTTCACTTTCAAAGACTCACGAGGATGGTACCCCAGGATCCATTTCCTCATCTTAAAGTTTTCATCAGCGAAATAAACGCTAATAACGATGAAATCGTCGTGCAGAATAGGACCCTCGATGCCTTCACTAGTCCAATCCCCATGAACAATCCATTCATAAGAGAGGGTTAGTTTCCCTTGTGCATCCTTCAACAGTTTCTTGACCTTCTTCGTACATCTCAAGAACTGCGCTCTTGAGTTTAGCAGTATTGAGAGAAAAACTCGGGCACACCGTCTGTATCATTTCTGGAATGATTGAGTTCTCAACGGTGGGATTAATCCCATAACCAATGGCAACCTTGGCCATAGATCTGTAACGACGCTTATCCTGCTCCTCTTCCTGTGGAGAATAATCAACCCCAACCTTCTCTTTATTATCGACAGAATCGTCGAGCTTTTGTTTCTTCTTCATATCTAAAAATCCACATGATACACACAGTATTATGATATCACTGACTTAAACACATAAGCAGATGCAGACACTAGAATCAGTACAATACATATACCCAAAAAGACGCCACAGTGGTAGATTCACAACACTAGAAAGTTGAATCACAAAACAGAATAAACCCTAGAAATTGGGATAAAATCCATTAAAAGAAATACGAGAAAATAGGACAAGTATATCAGTAGAAGGAGTCAGACTTTAGCTCTCCGGAGAGAGAGAACTTGATGAAACGCACAATGAAATGAAAAACGGAAGAAGAAATTAGACCTGAACCGGAGCCGGAACCGGAGGCGAGATCACTGTAGTCCATAACAGAGGTTGCTCTTCTGGGGGAGACGAAGGGAGAGAGACAATTTAGGGTTTTCCGTTTGATAAGAGACGATTCCGATTTTCAATGCTAAATCTTTGTAGGATCCTTATTTATGATTTAGGCGGGAATGCTACTGGAGTCTGAAGCTAGCCGCGTAGGGATAATCTACGGTTGGTAACGCAAACAATGGACGGATGAGATTGTTTCAAATATTTTACTTGGAAATATATATGTTCTTATGGGCCGTATGTAACCTGATGACTTAATGGGCCTCTATTTTCGGCTCGTTTTTTAGTTTTATCAAAACGACGTCGTTTATCCGCTAGTTTTTACCTGAAGTCTTACAAAAATCCGAAGCTCTCAGTCTGTCTCACCGTTGAATGCCTGCTTCTGTCCGTCTCTTCCAAGCTCGAGATTTCGCCGTCCGGTCATTTCGCCGGTAAGCCTCGATCTATTTGTCTCTCTCTCTGCGCCTCTTGTCTATTTGGTTTGAATAATGGTATCGATTTCATATATTTCTTCTCTTCAATCCAATCTCTCTGCCTTCTTCTGTTCCACTTTTTGTAGACGATCCCAGCAGAGATTCAGATTGGTATTTCAATGGATGCTGGTTTCTATACAAAGTTTTGATTTTTGTTTTTTTTCGTATTGTTAGATTTCTACAGTGGGTTTTCTGTACAAAAAATAGCGGCTTTTTCTATCAATTTTATATTTGGTGGGGGATTGAAAAGAGTAAACTTGCTCTTCGGCGACTACAGCTTCAGGGTTTAGGGTTTAGGTGTACGTTTATGATCGATAATTTCGACTCTTGTGTTTCTGTAACAGGAAAAGAAGACCGTAATTGAAGCCCAAGATCTCTTGTGGAAATGCCGACTCTACAAGGTTCTCTGCCTCCTGAGATCGCTAACAATGTGGTTAGGGTCAGTATCATCGGTTCGATTTTCTTACAGTGTCCACATTAACTTGTGTTTTTTTCTTTCCTTGATGCTATCACTGATCTGTTCGCCTCTTCTCATGAGCAGCTGTACCGAGAATGTCTTCGTAGAGCTACATTCATTGGTAAGCAGGTGAGATTCTCTGAACTAATAGTTTCTCTGAGCTTTGAATATGAACTTGCTTTGTCAGACTCAGAAACCCTGTTGCTGTCGATGGGATTGTGTTTAGTATGATTGCCATTCTTGTTTCTAATATGATAATGTGTCGAATATAAGAATTTCATATTAACACTTCAAAACTAAAACGAGATTTTTGGATGCTGATTGAAGTGTATCACTGTTCTTTACCCTCACATGCTTTTAGTTTTAGTCACTTAGTTACTTAGAGAAAAATGTTGAGTTTTTTGCTGTAGAGCAAGGTACTTCGTGTTTGTGTTTTCTTCTGCGCCCAAGAAATCGTGTATATTGATACCTTTTAGAGTTGATTCTCTTGACCCACTTGAGGGGGCTGCCTTCTGCATATAAGAAGTCAGTTTGATTGAAGCCTGAACATTTGTATCTATATGATGCACCCAGAAAAGTTTGAGATTGATATCATATCATCACTTCTATTTTGATTCCATGAGAAAGATTTAGCTTTTCTGCCTAGATTTGGTATAAGAAATGAACTTTGTTCTGTTTACTCGTTTGTGTCTTTCAGCAACACAACACTGAGCTGGTGGTTGGTATGGTGAGGCAGCAATTTAAGAAACACATGAATGAGACAGACCCAGAGAAGATTCAGAAGTTGAAGGATGAGTGAGCTTTCTTCTTCTCCCCAATCTCCAGTGAATGCTATAACTTAAAATCTTATGATTCATTGATGCATATGTTGTAAAAAATGATGTTTCACACACACACAAAGAGCCGCACAATATCATTGATGCATATATTACAAAACACTCTTGGGATTTATACATCTATCTGAAAAGTTTGGAATGACTCAAAAAAGTTTTATGTTGGTATTTGGCAGTGCTGCTCGGGGACTCATCAATCACATGTTGTTTGAGTCAGAGAAGCTAACAGGACGCAAGGTTAGCCAGAGATCCTGATGCATTCTTGTTGCAGACTCTGTCTTTATGCGCTCTCTGGTCCATTGTAGGATAATAATACGGCTAAGTTGGCTTTAATAAAAGACTTTTTCATTGAGCTTCAATGATTCATAACATTGATGATTTTGGTGTGCAATCAATCAAGATGTTCTCTACTTCTAATCCAATCATACAGTTCTTTGACTTTGGTTTAGATATATTTACACTTTTAAAAATCATTAATAATTTGATTTTGACGAAATGAGTCTAAAACAAAACCCTTCTCGACTGAGATTCCGTACATAAAAGACGTGTTTATTAACAGAAACATTCTGCGCAGAAAACTTGACAGAAAGAACAATGTGGAGTTGGAATGCCCAAAAACTAAAAATTGAGGAAAAAGTGTTAACATGATATCAGTAAGAAGAATGCAACAACCAACAACATTGAGCAAAAAAAAGAAGAAGATAAGATTCAGAGAAAGTGCTAATATGATACATGAATGAAAAAGATACAACAACGTTGGGCCACTTGATTCACTGCAAGAAGAACACCACGTTCGCGCGGATTATGGAACATACAGACGGATGCATTAAAGCATCGATTTCAAAAAACAGTTCTCTTGAAGATACAAAAATATGGATACTAATTTTGCAACTTTCTTCTCTAGTAGAGATTAATATATATAGTCTCCCAAGATTGACGAGTTACCTTCAGCAAAGAAAATGGAAGACTCCTGAGATAAGACAAGTCTCCAGGTGCTTGAGGATGTAAAGGCACTTGGTCAACTTAACGCCATCATATCTCTGACACGTTTTGAGACACGAACAAACTCGTTAAACAACATATAATCAAATTCGCAGGCTTCGCTTCTTGAGCTTTCTTTAGAGAGATCAGGTGGTGTTGGTGGGTTTTGACAAATGACTAAGTCGATTCCCCCAAATCTCTGCACCAAAGTCTCTAGCTTCTTTGTCGTTAAGCTCCTGATTTCTTCAATCTGCACAAGCTCTCCGGTTTGTCTTGAAGTCTGCCACCATCTTTTCAGTATGTTACGGCTCAATCCACAGTGCTCAACAGAGACTACGCCTTTCAGATGGATTCCAAGGCGGTTTAATGCGATTTCCGCACCACCGATCCCGCTAAAGAGTGATAAAACAGTTAACCCTTCAGGAAACATAGACTTGAGCACAGAGAGATGGTAACCCAATGTGTCTGTTTGGAAGCAGAACTCAAACAACTTCAATCTTTCAGCCAATCTTCCACCACCGATGTTCGTGTGGTTTGTCGGATATCCCATGATGCACTCTAAATGTTCAGGTTCTACAGGTGAGAGAATGTTTGGAGCAATCCAGATCAGATTAGAGGTGTGACAATGTCGAAGTATTAGAGTTTGGTCTTGTTGAGAAGGTTTTCCCCTGCATTCAGCTATACGACGTCCAATTCGCTCACATAGAAGAGTTGCATCATTCGTTTTAGAACATGCGCCGCCATTCAGATGCTTTCTGACATCCCACTGAGGCCACCAACTCTTCATTTGTGGCATTGCGTCTTGTATAGTTAACGGTGGCTTTGGGAGGATATTGAACCTATTTTCAATGGGAAGATTGTGCAGGTACCCTTCTGTCCTACGGAGGGGTGAACACAACCGAGTATCTACATGTTCAGGGTGAATTTCAAACAAGAAACTCGAGATCTTAGACCACCACCTAGGAGATAGTTCACCTAGGTTTCCATAGAAGAAATAAGGTCGTTTGGCTACATCTGGACCAAGCCTCTGGGACAAACGTGGCTGCATTGCACTGGGAAATTCATATGTGTTCTCTTTCGATTCATCTTGCATCCATGGAGTTTCCATAAAAGAACTTGAGTCTCCCATATATTCGGGTCTTAGCCGTTTCCCTCTGTCAACGAAGTCACTATATTCGTCTGGATAGGCATTCTCATCTTCATCTTTTAGTCTTTTACCCCTTGAGGTCTCTCCCACATTGGCAGTGGCAGGGAAAGGATAAGAGTCAATCCCGGGATCTGGTTTCATATTAGCAGTGCCACTCGAGGAACCCCCACCACCATCCTCTTTCTGGGCACCAACACCAATAAATCTCCAACTCTTTGAAAGACATGTACGATTCGCTGCAGGAGCCGTTGAGACTTTCTACAATGGCACCAAATCTCATTGAGTAAAAATCCAACAATATCTTAGATAAACTAAGAGAAGCGAATGAGCTGGTTTCAGAAAAGTAGCAGTAGCAAAAGCTCTAGTTTTAGTACCGCGTTTCTAGACGAGATACACAAGTGCATACCTTTTCTATATCTTCAAGGTCCTCAGGAATGTAACCAGGAACTTCACCAATAACAATTGACTCAGCAAGGTCAGAAATCTGACCATTTGTACCTGAAGAGGTGCAAAATAGATTAAGTACCAGACTACAAGTACAACAAGGGTGGATGCAAAATAAAATATAGTTTTCTCATTTTACTCTCCGATTATTATGATCGTCCCTAACAATATAAATCAGGATTCATATCTATATAGTGGCAGTTGATCTGGTCAGTGTTTTTCTCATACACATTCCATACGTAGGATGAACAGGTAAGTGCCTAAGTTGCGCACCTATCTTCTCAATTGCCATTGAGATTTCATGATTAGAGAATCCCATTTCCAGTAGATGCAAAGTTTTGTCCATTGTCTCAAACAGTACTTCATTGGGAACCTGCATGTAAAACATGAAACAAAGGTTAGAAGGTAATAATAAAGGTAATAAGCACATAAATAAATACATAATGAACCTAAAAGAAAAGTACTGGAAACCGCTAAGGAGAAGCAACAAAAGGACATACAGGAAACATGTTAAAGCATAGAAGAATCATTAGCAAGGAAATCAACAACTAATATCGAAAGCACCAAAGACCTCAGGTCCCCTAGCAGCAACTGGAACGACATCTTCATCTTCGTTGATTTCAGTATCATCAAGTGAGTCCTCGGATTCTTCTGCATACTTTTCAGCTAATTGAGCAGCAACAATGAAGTCTACCATCTCATCAATTGGTGTGTCTTTACCTATCACACAGAAAAGACTATCATGAAGAAAGGCACTAGTGGCATGGCACACAAGTAATCTTTAAGAACACAGAATGATTTTTTTTTGCAAATAGTGAGAAATTTGGTCTATTTTGCAATGTACATGAGGTCGAGTAAAAATTGCGCAACCTTATTGTTTGAAAATTTGAATGAAAAGCCAAAGTCACTGTGAATACATTACCAAGCCTATCCAGTGCAAAGTCAACTAGATTTTCCGAGAACTTCATTGCTAGTAACGTTGTCCTTCTACCATCAGCTTCATATTCAATATCGGGCTCCTGTCAAAGAAAAGAAAGAAAATTAAGAAACTACATTGAATGAAATACAAGACATGCCCATCACACGTTACGCAATTTACCGGTTTGGGTTCCATTAGCCCATGAAAACTGGGTTGAGGATGTTCTGTTAAAGAACTCTTAGTGAGAATCTCTAATAACAACTCAAGATCATCTTCACCTGGATGTGAAAAGGCAAACTCAGTAATCAAATCCCCCAGATTAAAGTTAGGATGCACAGTAGCTTTTCATAAGATCACAATATCTTTTTTGTAGGAAGTTTTTAAAATACCATTTTCATCAATTGCTTTGTGAATAAGAGTAGGGCAAAATCCCATCTCGATGAGCAATGACGTCACATGACTTCTAGAAGAACTAGGAGCATTGTCCTGCACATCAATTAGGAAACAATAAGAACCTCCTTGAACCACTACTTGTTCTTTTACCTATGTTTTCAAAGATGTTCAAGTACTTAGAAACGTAATGAGACCATAAAATGTAGACACAATGGATGTTTAAGAATCCATTTTGTGTCTAGGTATAGAAAGGTTAACAACATACACCAATCTGCTGAGGGTAAGACGTGTCGCAGGGTAAGTCAAAATCTAAGGTTTCTGGTTTTGGGAACAGTGTGTGTTCATTTCTTTCATGATCAGAGGAACCTCCACCTCCGTTTCTTCTACGCAAATCACTCTGCAAGATTCCCAAAATTATGAAAAATACAACACTAATAAATCAAAGGAAAAAATAAACAAAAGATAACTCCCAGAGTAGTCGAATTCCATACCATTTGGATAAAATAACAGACAAAAGCTCACGAGCAAGATCCACAAGCAAGATAAAATTTTATGACATGAAAGCCTGCACATACAGTGGAAAATGTGTCACTGTCTCCATCATGGATTGTATGAAAATGTTCCCAATATAACATATGAAAAAACTCCTCAAGAAATCACAAAACAAGGATGGAAAAAGAATAGTTTAATTCTCCCATAAACAGCAAAGGAATCAATTAATAAGAATCGTACACCCCCGAAAATAGAACTCCTCGAACTAATAGATGAAACCACGAGTGTAGGCATTTTAAGTAAATTCCCAATTTCACACAAATTCCAGAGATTGCAACAAAGAAGACCCATAGAGAGAGAGAGTGACCGTACTTGCTCAGGAAGGTGCATGTCTGTGCGGTGGTCCGGCGGAGGGAAAGCTAAGAACTGATCGCACTGTATCGCGGCGCGTGGACTTCACAGCCGACTAATGTGAAAGTCCTGAAATGAAATCGGAGTTTATTGATACGAATCTCTGAGCAGTCCGGTCGATCGAGCGCGTGAGGCAAACGAACGGCTCAGATCAATGGAGTTTGGAACTTCGATAATATTTTGTGTTTTCGATGAAATTGAACAAAAAATAACAAATAGTTCCAGTAATTAATATGAAAATTTGTTTTTAACAAAAAAAAAATATATGTTTGTTACTTTGAATGCAAATTTTGTATAAGATTTATTTCCATTAGTTAGAGACTTAGAGGTTTGACAAAAAAAAAAAAAAAAGTTAGAGACTTAGAGTTGCAATAAATAAATATAATTAATTTTTAGTTATTCAATACATGTTGTAAGAAATGTTCTTAATACGTATGCAAAATGTAAGACATTCAAACTTGTTGAAACGAAGAAACATTTATAAGAAACAGTAATAGGAGCTACCAAACAATTTGAGATTGATATGTCTAGTGATTTAGCTTAACAGAGATAATTAGTAGAAAATCGCGTATAACCGGTTATTTCACAACTTGGGTTTGTAACAAAATTGACCACCGAGGTTATATATATGACCCAAATCGGTCTTGACAGGGGCTTATGTCGAGTGTAGTAGGTTTGGAACAAACTGGAAATAATGCCTTAGTATTTGATGCTGAACAAAATAAACATTTTTGATTTAACCAAACACAAAAATTCCGATCAAAAGACATAAAAAATGTAAGTATGTAACCAACAAACCTAAACGCAACCGCTAGAAAACAATCATTTGACCAAACTGCTACGATGAACATGAATTCTTGAGCCACCAATCAGAACCTTTTTAAACGTAGATTCAATCTACACATAGTAAAACCATATTGACCATGGTCTTATATCATGCAGAATGAAGTTAGACAATGACAATTAACGTGGAAACCCTGGTTTACTTCTAGGGGGGTGTATTCAATCTAATATTTAGAATGATTTGGAAAGATGTGAGTTTTAGTGAGTTTTAGTGAGTTTTTAGATGATTTGAGTAAATTATGAAAGTTGTTATGATTTGGTTTTAAATAACTATGAAATCTCACCTAAAACTATGAGATTTGGATTTTTATTTTTTTAACTAAGAAATTTCACCAAAACATCTCCAAATCACTAAAATTCTCCTAAAACTCACTATTTAAAATATTTCCAATAATAGTGGATTTGAAGATTCGTTTAGAAATCATTAGTTCAATAACATGAGATTTTAAAAGACTTTTTGAAATTCATGTTTGAATAACATATGATTTGTAATTTTAATACAAATCACTTCAAATGCTAGATTGAATACACCTCCCTAGTGATCTTGAGTCGAGAGGAATCGTACCAACCGTTACGATCTAATTTGGGAAGCATTTATCAATGTTTATATATAAGAAAATTATATATCTTTTTATAATAGCAATATTTGTAAGGTTTTTGAGCAATATTTGTAAAGTTTTTAAGCAATATTTGTGAGTTTTTCTTTAATAAACATTGTTGAAGAACAGGATAAGTATAGTTTGTAATACTCTTAAAATTAAGTTTATTCACGAAAGGATAGTAAGGGGTTATTGGAGCGTTGGATCATCCTCTTCATTTCGTGTGTTTTTGATGTATAAAAAAATGATGAGTTGCACAAGGCCAGTCACAAAACCCACCCCATTTGCCACCTATATGCACACAAAATCGAAGAGATATGATGTCGGAAAAGTAAATATTACTTATATATAATAAATAAATAAAAAACTGTCTCAATACGTACCAGTATGGAAAGATCGCCTTTCAGTAACCCATAGAAACCCCAAGTTACAGCGTTTATGAACGATAATAGGCAACACCCAAAATGACATGAATTTAACGCTCTTCGTTTTCCATGCTTTTATCAGAGATCATATAAAATATAAGAGAAAAATATAAGTACAAGAACTAACCAAGTGGTGGTGGTGGGGTAGTTCTCATTTGGTGGAAGAATCGCCATATTGGTTTAGGTCTGAGATCGACTCTTCCCGAAGCGCGGGATTATCAAATCGTTCCATTTGGTCAGCTGAAATGGTGCCATGTCTAGACCCATTAAGAAAAACCGGGATTTGACTACTCGGCGGTATCACTTTTTCATGGGGATTAGTCTGGGCCCTTCCATAAGCCTAGGATTATCCCATGTTAAAAAAAAAAAAAAAAAAGAACTAAACTGGAAAACTAATCTATCTATTTTATTAAACAGAAGCATTTTTATTATATGCATCCAAACACTCCATATTATCTTTAAAAAAATTGTTTGGAAACTATTTTAACATTATCCCAGATTATTTTAAAAAATATAAATATATAAAAATAAATATAATTCCGAATTTGGGATAATATATAAATTTAAATATAATATCTTCAGAAAATATTTGCGGGTGAGAAGTGATGTTGAAAATTTGTGGTTTAAAAGATTTTATTA
>PKMM01051853.1:167720-213085 GCA_002933915.1 Eutrema heterophyllum
ATATATATATATATATATATATATATAAACAATTTAGCTAGAATATTACTTACGTGGATAGGTCCGTAATATAGGAAAATGAACACATAATAGACATGAGCAAAGAAACCGATTGCATTGATTATAATGATGAAATTTTGACCGGTGATGTATCCATAGTATGTCCACAGCGTTGTGCTAAGCAATGTACAGACGTACTGCACGTAACTGTAACCCGCCGTGGATTCAAGCTGACGAATCCTCCGAAACGTCGTCCTGTACGTACGTACACTTGATTTTTTGTTTTTGCTAAGAATGTAAATATTTCATTAAAATGAAAATGATTAGGTGTTATAAATTGTGTTAACAAATTGATAGACCTAAAAGATTGGTCCATGGCAAAAATAAAAATAAAAAACATGGAAGCAAATTCAATCGGTACTTTGCCGACACCGAAGCTCAAATTCAATATGTACACTTGATTAGTTTATCCATTTTTTTACGATTCAAAATCTCAGATAACAGATTCGATCCACCGATCGATTATTTATCAATCAGCTATATTTCCTCCATATGTAATTAAGAGTACTACCAAAAGGGAGACGCGAAAAAAATGCCGAGATTACATTACATTTCCTGCACAAGAGAAGAATAAGTGTTGTAATGTCTAATGTGACTGTGTATGCAAATAATCGACATATATATTAATATAAAGAAAAATCCGTGCGAAATAAAAAGATGAATTCTCTCACCCAAGATACCGAGGACCATGATGATGATATCTTTTTTATCCATGGAAGTGTTTGTAAGAAAATCCAAGAACAAGAAAATCTGATGTAGTAAGAATATGGGAGGGAGAGACGAGCAATAGAGAGAGACGAGAGATAGCTAGCAAAACATGTAAATATATAGGGTATGTAAAGTTAAACCTACTAGTTTCTACTTTTTACAAGTGCCGTGTCGTTGTTTTATACATCTCAATTTAATCCATATACTTGAATGTTATATGTGCTTTTGTAAGAAAAAATATATTAAAATTAGATTGAAACGAAAGTGGCTATTAGTTTAAAACACCTACTTTTCATTTGTCAAATTAATGCTATTTTGAGAAGGAGGTGAATCCTGCCTGCGTGGGAATCGGAATCCGATGTAGAACATGATGCATGCATCTCCCATCCTACGGTCAGTACTACTTTTTAAACTATATTATGGACATAACATCACAAGAAAAAAATGCATACATGTTTAAGTCATTGAAAAAACAAAGGATTTAATGATAATCAAGTCCATGATATACATCAATCTTCTCCTACATTATACAAATTACATAAAAATCCATGGAATGAGGAAACCACTAAAAACAAGTGTGTAGAATAATATTAACATTTCGGGACAAATTTCTTCCAAAAATATTAGCATGTTGTATGTCTAAGAGTCTATAGATCTTATATGCGTCGGGATAAAATCAGTATCAGAAAATTGAAAATATTACAGCTAGGGTTGTGTGCCCGAGAATATTTAATCTGATCATTTTAAAACTGTTTCAATGCCTCAAAGAGTCAAAAGTCAACAAAAACATGGAACACCAAACTGGCTCAGAAATCACAAACACGACATGATCAAAACCGCATCAACACACTTGGGCAAAGAGAAGACTGTAGTTTAATGTTTAGTGGCACTTAGAGAACAAACTGGTATATACAGGAAAAGCATTTAGAAAGGTTGAGATCACTTCAGAGGGTACGAGTTTTAATACTTTCTGGTGATGCTTCTCCATTAATGATACAACCAGTTTCTGCGGATCCATTTCATTCAGATAACCTGCAAATAAGTACTCAAAGAACTTTAGAAAATCTCCATTCTTAAACAAAGCAAGAAGTTGTTTCTTTTCTTGTTTTGAAGAGCAACTTACCCAAATCAATCTCACGCTCATCATCTTCTTCATCCGCCTCTTCAATCACTTCACCATCCTCCAATGCTGCTGCAGCTTTAGCATACCTTTCCAGAAATTCTTCCTCAGTTTCGTCACACTCATCGCTCTCGGAATCCTGTTCAAAGACACAAGATGAAACCGCTTATTTGGAAAGAAACAGGTTACGAGAAGAGCCAATGTTGTTTCTTGAAACCAGCCGTTTATAAACTACGTTGCAAATGGAACAGAAAATTCATTCCTCATCTGATTTTATAATTTAAAAACAAATTACGATGGCACCCTCTTGATGTAGGGCGAGGAAAAGAGCCCACACAGACCTACTGTGAATGTAATTTCAAAACGAGTGCTAGCAATCAAATCAAACCTCGTCATTTGAATCACTTTCATCAGATTCTGCCTCTTCTTCTTCGGGTTCTCCATCATCTTCATCATCCTCTGTTTCTTCGTTCAATTCCTCTAGCCTCCGAGAAGCCTCCATCAATGAAACAAAGCACTTCCTTGCCAAATCATCAGTTGCAATCCTTACATCTAAAAGCTGCTCAATCACCTTTACTAACGTCAACACTGGAAAGAAGCAGTCTTTTAGTCTATGCCCATGCATTTATGATTAACAATAGTTACTATATACAACCAAATCTTTTGAGATCATGTTGACCAGTTGCAAAAAAACAGAGGTTTTAACTTGTGAACTACAAGTTTGTTACTTCTGAATCATCAGCATATAAACGAAAGATTATCTTCAACTCACCATATAGCTTTAGTTCCGATGCTATTGATGGACTGGCATCAAACGTAAGCGAATATGAAAATGCCAATGAAGATACCCATAACTCGAAACCTCCAGATATCGTTTTCTCTAAAACGCCTTCCACAATGTCAGAATAGGAGATATAGCATGATGATATTGCCAGTAAAAGAGGCCTCCACAAAGAACAAGGTTTCTCACGCAATTCTAGAAAATGAGAAAAGGCTGCTTCACTGAAGACCACCGCTAATGATTTCCCTACTCCTTCAATGTCAGATGAGTAGTCTGGTACATGTAATAACGAGTGGACACAAGAACAAGCCCTCCTTGTGGCAGACGGGTACTCAAGTATGGCTTTGCTGACAAACGAACCAATGGATTCAACAACAGATCGTGGACGGACTGGCATGGCTGGAGGGGATGGCATATCTCTGAAAAGGAAACTCCTAAAACCATATTTGTTGTTTATTCCCACAACTTCTTCTATGCAGTCAAAAATGGACGAGTCCTCCGACTCTTCCCAATCATTCCAGCTAGCAAGAAGATCAGCCCAAACTACTAGTATTTCAGTTAATCTGAGCTCCACAACTACATTGCAATTAGTAGAAGCAAGCACAATGAACCGCAACATCGTCGACAAATGATCTATGCATGAAGTAGGAGGCACATCTGTTGCCTGAATCATGCAAAGATAAAAGGCAGAGCAGTATCCTGAAATTAGAACAGGACTTTTATGTTCCATGAGGCACATGCTTGGTTTTAATTTCTATAATTCCATGTATAAAGAAGCAGTGTTTGAAGATATCACAAAGGGATAAGTAAGACAGATTTAACTACCAGCCATGCGTGCTGTAAAACTTCTGACAAAGCTTTGCTGATGGTGCCTTGACCGGTTAGCCATATTTCAGTGCCTTGATTTTTCTCTTCATCTGTTTCAGGCTTGGAGCTCTCGTAAGTCTGAGCCATTGCTGCTAATGCCTCATGGCCACCCAGAATAGCCTAAGTTGAAAAAAAATTAAGAAACGAAAAATTGAACAGTGACTTGTCCACTAAAAATAGTCGAAAATTCACGATACCTAGACCAGGAACAACAAGAAATCCACAAATATTTTGGGTTGCGTCCAGGATTTCATGTGCGTGTGGTGTAAACATTTTCAGAATGTGTCAGTATTTTTACTTAAAATCAAGAGAACTACATTCCCTTTAAAAATCATGTGTTGAACCTTTAAATTTAAGCTAAAATGTTAACAGGAATTAAACATACCTGAGACCATGGATCTGCACTAGGATGCATAAACTTCAGCATATTACTAACTAGGGAAGATACAATGTAAGGAATATGCATGGCGATATCTTTACTTCCTGACTCGACCACAGATCTGAGAAGCTGAAACAAAATGCTATCCTCGTCCTCCTCTTTGCCAATCCTACCAATAATAATCTGAAGAAGCGGCAACCATTCAGGTGGTTGGTACTCATTCTGAAGAGAAGAAACATATTCTTTGAGTTAGATATGACAAGCCATCACTTCAAGCTACGAGTGCCATTGTTAATACAAGTACTGACTTACTTCAAGTAGTGAACCTATTCCACCAGCAGCTGAAACACGCACTGGGTAACAAGAGATCTCCACTTGATCTGGCATTGCTAATGCCTTCAGCAGGGAAGAAAAAACATCTGCATTCATCTCCTGAAAGCATAAAGCAATTAATCAATTATGAGATCAATATAAGTAAAATGTTGCAAATTTTAATCAGTGCTAAAAGAATACATTATACTCCAGCAAATGATTTTGCACAAAAAAATATCAAGAAAAAGTAAAATTTATACCTCAGGTAGGCAGGACGCAAGCTCTCCAAGTACCCAATTCGCAGATGCAACCAAGTAAGGTGAGCAATCAGGTGTAGAATAAATAGGTAGCACGCGGGTTTGGACAAAAGATGCCACATACTCAGGATTTTGTTCTTGGATAAACTGTAAGAAGAGAGGCATCGTAAATTCATAATTCCATGTACAGTATCAGTCAATGCTCAACTCCAAAACAAAGGGAACCAGATTAACTCACCTCTTGCAGGCCACCATATGCCATTAGGACACCAAAATAGCTGACATGTCGACGTAGCAACAACGTCAGCTAAATAACAAAGTGAAACGGAATGAAACAGGAAAATATTAAAGTGAAAGAGAAAAGTCAACAAGACGCACTCCCAACCCGAGATAACATTTTCAAAATGTTGGCCAGTTGTCTGAGAAGTCTAGCAAAGAAGATAAGATAACATTGAATATATTTCAACATACTGAACAAATATCTACGACAAGTTGATCTTGAGCTTGAGAAACATGGCATTATGGAAGACCAACTTGCAAAACGAGTTTTTTAATTTCCACTAGAAGAACATATTTTCTAATACCCACTGCAAGCATTAACTTAGCATTACTCACTGAGTCAAACAAACATGTTCCACTGCTCAGAGTTTCCAAAAGCATTTTTTTTATTTGGTTTAGACATCTGCCTCTAATTGCGAGTTAGAATCAGAAGTCATGAAAATATATATGAACTCACACTGCTGAAGTACAAGCATCCACTATGTTACTCTTTGAAGGCACAGGAAACTTTGACAAAAATGGAAGCACCAGTAGATCTCCCATGGAACATCTTTCGTTATCTCTTCTGTTCTTTTCACCTTTCTTCCGCTTACATGCAGCTAAGGAAGCTTTATTTGTAGTAGATACTGGTGGTCCCTATGACAATTGGATCACAACCTATAAGAACCTATGAATAGATAGCTGAAATAGGTTATTGACCAACCATAGGTTCTTCACCTTTGACATGGCAAGAACACCAAGCAAGTTCATAGCACTTTTCCTGACTGTAAACAAGTCCTCCCTCCACCCAGAAATTTCTTCCTGCCAAATGAAAGTGATATTTTCCTAACTTCTGGACCATAGACATAAAAGTATTCCGTGTAGAGAGAAAGAGAGATCAGTTGCCATACTAGTTCAGAAGGAAGGTTTTTCCTAATGAATTCATCTGCATCTTCTTCCCACTCAGATATGTCCTACTTGCAAAAACAACCCAGAAAGAGCAGTAAAGTTTCTGAAATAACAGCCCTGGTAGTAAGCAATGCTTGCAACACAGATTACAATATAAGGAAACCATACCCTCTCATTCAGCACCAGGGCTGGAAAGATTGCGGAGTCCAACAAAAAAGAAAAATGGGGTGAAAGTAATCTCCATCCCTGTTTTCAAGGTACCAAATATTTGCCTTCATAGACTTTGATAGCTCTATTTAGATTTTCTGTAAACATTCTAACAACTTACAGGGCCAATTTCCATGACGCGTGAAATTACATAAAAAGCAAGGGATATGATTCTCTCAGTTAGGCATCCGAGCTTCTGCACATGATAATAGGCACTCAAAGTATTAGATTGAGAAACATAGTAACATTTTGATGAGAAGCAGACAGTAACAAATTTTGATGGAAACTTCTCAGGCACCAAAACCGAATTTTGAAGAGCTCGAAAAAATGGCAGCTGGTAAGAATGACTTGAAAGCTTTCACAAACTGGAAAGGTCAATACATTATACATACACTGATGTTTGAGCTATGTTTGACAATCTTCATTGAGCAGTTTACTATCTCCGGCACCAACCTGCATAATATAGATATATTAGACGTGGGAAATAAGCATTGCTAAGAGGAATTTAAGGTGTTTGCATACTTGTCAGAGTATTTTCTATGTCTGCTGACAAGGGTGCCAAAGAGGAGCAAACTTCTTTTTCCAGCTTTCAACCTTATCAAGTACTCATCAGAAGGAGTAACACTCCAATCAAAACTCAAGGAATCCAGAATTCTGATCATATCCCGACAGAAGGAACCGATTAGAGGTGACATAGCAGATGGCATATGGGACTTCACCTACAACACTAAACACCCTTAACAAAACAACCACAATGGATAGTACGACATGAACATGAAAGGAATATGATAGATTACATTTAATAATCAATGGCATTTTTCAATCGTCCAGACACGCAATATAAACTGAAGGTGTGACTTACTGAAAAGTATAGGCATTTGCAAATGATGTGGAGTGTCTTTTCCATTTCCAGTTCACCCCAATCATGTGTAGTCAAAGCCTGCTTCAGAATCATACCATAGACAAATGCTCATTGAGATCCAAAGAGCAGATATATCTTACATAAAGTTGTAAGCAGATGAAGAACAATAAACACTAAGGGAAAAGGAATAACCTTGTCAATGAGACGATGGAATACTGATACCAAGGGTACAAGAATTTCATTCGTGATACTCTCGAGCTGTTCTGGTACTGGCTCCTTAACAAGTTTTGGTTGCAAGAAGTACTGCCAAGCAGACACAAAATATGCCACGGGTGACTTAAAAGACCATACTGAACCAGGTTCATAATAGAGGACTACCACTTCATATACACATGTTTTCATATTTACTTGAAGTAGTTAATACTCAGAGCAGCAACAGTTCACGACCACAATAATGGACAACCAACCATGATATGATGGAAAGAGGAAAAGCTAGAGGGGGGCTAATGGGAAAGAGAGAGAGCGAGATAAAAATGGGAATGCAACAAATACCTGAAAAGGCTTTACAACTGTGAGCAATACCATCAGAGCGTTCACAGTACTCCAGCAAGAGTCTGAACTGCTTATTAAACTGCTCTGCTCGATAGCAGAACGCAGATCCAGTACAAGTCCAGGCCAGGCATTTTTCTTCACAAATTCTGACACAACAACAATGTGGAACTGGCCACAAATGAAGTAAAATGAAGGTGTGCACAAAATGAAACTGAAAATTTACAGGAAGAAGAGGTGAAAATAAGATTAGCAACAGCTTGTTGAATACGCTTACCAGTTCCAGTAGAACTTTAAGAAGTGCAGGCTCTGCCTGAAGCAAAGCTCGGAGGAGCTGATCCTTAAACTCCTTGCTGACTTCTGAGATGGCCCCTCCAGTCCCAGTGCTCCTTCTGGTAAAATTCTTGAGATATGTTGCAGCAGCAACTCTCTGACTTGGATTTTCACCTCCTGTCAATCAGAAAAATTACACTAGCACACATTCAATGGCGGAGGATACATAAGCTGGCTAGAACCAAAAGACTCAGCCGGGAGTAGTTCAACCATGTATGAGTTTTGGATCAGCTGAATCAAAATATTGTTTTAAGGATTCAATACTCTTCGAGAAACTACCTCCACGATTATCAAACTCCAGCACACACATAAATCATATCCTGCAGCCAAAAGGGCTGCTCAATTTGGATTATTATTAATACACTAAAAAAGGACGGATCTCATCAGAACATTCATAGACACGGAGGGTGAAATGAAGTCAATCAGCGGAAGCGCTGTTTGAATTAGAATCTCAGAATTCGATTAGAAGTAGAAGTACCAAACCCGGAATAAAACGCTTGAACTTGTGTTCTCTTAACTCAGAAAGACCTCAAAAATTTGGTGAAATCGCTGCAACTGTGAAATCAACCAACGTAACCCTACTTGCTCCATCGGTTCGATGAAATCAAAATTCCGCGTCTTCATCAAAATTCCATGCTTAGCAACAGAACGAAAGGCTAAGTAATGGGGAGAAATTAGAAGACATAAAAAAAAAAGGTTACCGGAAGCGATGGAGAGAAGACGAAAAGGGAAGTGAGGGAGCTCCGTAGACAGTCGATCCAGAGCCTCCGTCGCCTCGAGGACAGAAACGCCATCGATGGAAGTAAGCGTCTGGTCTAGAAGCCGAACAATCTGAACTGAGTCTTCGTCGGCGACGAACATTTTCGTTTCTTTTTTTGCTTTTTTTACTTTTTTTCTCTCAGAGGATTTTTCCCCTCCTTGCTTCTCTATTCACTGATGAATTGGGAAAATACCAGTGGCGGGAATAATTTAGGTTAGTTTATTATAGATTACGGAAAAATAAAATAAAAAGTATCCGACGGGTTATTCCCAAAATGATTATTGTTTGATTACTGCTAGAGATGCTAGAGATAATAGTTGATGTTTAAAGATTTTACGCACAAATTAAGAAATTACACAAAATTATAATTTTTTTATTTTTTCTAAATTAAAACATCATTTATTGTCTAATTAAACACAATTCAAGCAATGATAAAAAAGACGGCAGAATATAAATGGTCAAAAATAAATATAAAAACTTTAATTTTACATTGAAAATGTAAAATATCGATTAAAATGAAACAAATTTTTTTTGCTTAAACATCAACTATTATGGATCAGAGGGAGTACTAATTTACGGTAAAATATGGTTATAAACCGTATTTCTCGTGGAAGGCCTTTGTCTAGTGGTTGACCAAAAGGTTAATTAATGCTTCTACACCATGAGGTCCAGGGTTTAATTCCCAAAAGATGCAATTTCTGCAGATTAATAGAGCCAATCTTATAAGAAAATATTGTGCAAGTGGAGCCATTCATAGTGGTCGTGGTTCCTAGTGAAACGAGTAACGTTGTCCGTTGTAGAATTGTCTTTGTAATAGTTCTCATAATTTGTATCAGTGTTAAAAAAAAAACCGCATTTCTCATCGTCAAATATTTATCTTCCTCTTGGTCTTATGCCTAGTCACGGTGTTGCAATTAGAGCTTTCTATTGAATTCAGATTATCGTGATGAGCTAGAAGAATTATGTTTGAAATCGATCCCCACACACAGAGTGTTCAAGTGTATTGAGAGAGGCATCCGTAACACCATCACTGCAAAAAAACACAAACGATGTTTTGGCAATTTAGGTCCTGTTCTTTTACTGATCTGGCATTTGCATCTAAATGCACTATCTAAATGTTCCATATGGATAATGCATATGAAAGATGTTTTTTTCCATTTTTTGTTGTTCATTTGGATAATGTATTTGAATAAACTTTTGTTTGTTTGGTCATTTTCATCTGAATTTACATCATCTAAATGTTTTTAATAAGAGAATGAATAAAATATTCATGTTTTAATATAATCATATTTTTAGTCTTAATCTTAACCATATTAATTTTAGTTCATGATCTAAATAATATTTACAACTACATAATTTTCAAATTATTATTTTGACATCTATAAATTTCTATTTTCATGAAATATAATTTTTTATAAGAAACTTCATCATATAATTGATAAAAAAAAACAGCAAATTGAAGTTTTTGGAATAGACTAAAGAAGTTATTAAAATAGACAAGTAACATAAGGCATGAAGTGGAGAGAGATCAAATACATAAGACATCATAACCATCTACAAAAAAAAGTTTTTATTAGAATCGCTTCAAATGATCATCATCGTTAGATGAACAAATGCTTGAATTCTCGACTTGCTAGCTTACATAGCTCGTTGTAGTTGAATGTATCTACAAAAAAAAAAAAAAACAACAAGAAGCAAAATCTCAAGTCATAAAAATGAAACTCAAAGAAGGGTGTAAAAGAAAGCTTGTGTTCAATGGTCCGGCAACAAAAGCATCCAAGATTCCAGAACTCAAACGAAATATCAGCAATAGCAGCAGCAACAACAACAAGAAAAATACAGCGTCAAGAAGGAGTCCATCAGGAACTGCGTGAAGAGGAACAAAATTTTACCATCGAAGTAGCTAAAGATTGTAAAGCATGTTCAAAGGTTGTACCTATTGAAGTAGTTAAAGAAGTGACTGCATCGGAATGAGCCAAAGCAGAAATAACAGCTAGAAAGCTCATGAACCGCAGAAGCAAGACAATGTTGGAAGAAGATTTCGCATTGAAGCAATAAGAAGCAAATCTTTTTCACTAAATAATCCAAGAGGACAGAAGCAATAAGCTGAATCTTTGATTAGAGCAACCAGATCAATACAATATAAAACCCACTTCACACAACATTTTAATCAAATTCTGAATAGAATGACATCAAATTTTAAAACTATTATTTTTTTTCTTCTTTTTATAAATTATTTTGTAGTTTGTGTATATTTTATCAGGTTCAGATTTGGATATTTTCATGCAGTATTGGTATTTCTTTTAAAAACGTCTATAGATTTAGTTTTTTTTTTTAACGTATATTAGTATGGACATAACATTTTGTATTTTTCAATATTAATTTAATTATCATATTAAGAAAAAAATCACTAAATACTAAACTAAATACCATACAAAACAGGAAGGCAAAAAAACACACACAATTTCAAGATGATATTCATATTCAAATTTATGTATTTTCTTTTGTTAGGACTTAAGGATAATAATTTACAAATATACCATACCGAGTGTTTTTGTTTTTAAATTTTTAATTTCCATAAACCCTTGTTGTAGATAGAAGGGAAAGAGAGATTACAGCGAGTGAAAAGGAAGTAGAAGACAACAATGACGAGGCTCTGCTTCTTCTTCGCCTTCCTCTACACAGTAACAACTCTCACATTTCCGCCATTAACAACCTCAGGAGCAACATCTTGCCGGACATTCTGCGGCAACATCCCAATAAACTACCCGTTCGGCATCGACGAAGGTTGTGGATCTCCACAGTTCAAAGGAATATTCAACTGCTCCACGGATCTGTTTTTCCTCACTCCTTCCGGAAGCTACAAGGTCCAGAGAATCGATTACCAGAAAAACAAGATGGTGGTCTTCGATCCGGCGATGTCGACTTGCTCGATCCTCCAGCCTCACCACGATTTCAAATTGTCGGATATCCAGAACGCTGTCATAAGGCCCTCGTACGACACCGTTTTCGCACTCCTCAACTGCTCCACCAACTCGCCGGTCTATAATCGGTACCGGAATCTCTGCTTCAATGCCTCCGGCCACTCCTGCGACGAGCTTTATAGCTCCTGCACTTCGTTTCGCATCTTCAACACTACCTCCCCCTCCGGTATGAAATCAATTTTGATCTGCGTTATTTTTAACGATTGAAATTCAAATCTCTTCGAGATTTCTTGTTAGCCATATTCCCCCAAAATTGAAATTGTTTCCTAGGTGATAGAAACAGCGATTTTGATTTCTTTTCTAATTCTTAGGTAACAGTACGGTGCATACGACGCCGTATTGTTGTTTCACTAGCTACGATACGGTGCGGGTGATGAGTATGAACATCTTGGACTGCTCACATTACACGACGGTGATTGACGGTGGAAATATGAGAGACGCATCGACCACGCCTTTAGATTGGTCGTATGGAATCGAGCTTTCTTACTCGGTGCCGGAGATCGGCTGTGACCGTTGCCGGAAGTCAGGCGGGATCTGTGGCTTCGACGCCGAGACGGAAATCTTTCTTTGCCAATGTCCCGCTTCCAACAACAACCCTACAAGAGAATGTGGTAATTACCTTATCAACCCTTCTGTTTTTTAGTTAATTCTAAAGATAATGGGAAACTTTTTGTCCTGTCCTGGTTGTCTGAGATTTGTGATTTTTCTATTTCATTTCAGGTGGAGGTATGACTGATCAAGGAGGCTGCAACTCTACAAACACTAATTATACGACGCTTCTTTTGGCTATGTTAATGTCTTTAATTTACATTATTTTGTGATATATCCCTATGGCAATTTCTAAGAAAGTTAAAATTTTATCAATATATGGATTATTTATTTGATTAAATATTGGATCGTTTAATTTTTTATAACATTATCGCAGAATCAGCTAAAAAAGATAGTTATTAAAATAAGAGACAATTAGAGCATCAGCATTGCAGGCTGATTGCTATGTCTTCCCCAATAATTTATAATAAAATTTAATGAAAAATCAAAATATAACTTAAGATCGTGTCTTGCTGAAGACAAAAATGTTGGGTTAAGACACATTACGTGTCACTTTTCTATTAGTACGAGAATTATCTAAAAACGAAAAAAAAAATTGTACCGATTGAAAACCCCAGAAATCATCGCCCGAAAAAAAAAATTGCATGTCGATCGATTTCTCTCTGTTCGGATCCAAGCTTCGATTTCGCATATGATGAATCGATTTTGAGCAATCGATCTCTCTCTGTTCGCCTTTGGAGATTAATCGATTTTGAGCAATCGATCGCTCTCTGTTCGCCTTTGGAGATGAATCGATTTTGAGCACTCGGCTTGGGAGATGACAGACAATCACACCTCAAGTCAATCCGCCGTCTCTCCTCCTACCTCCACGCTACAGCGTAAATCTCCATCTCTATGCTTCAGTTTCGCTTAATTTCACAGTTGCTTTTTCGTTTGTTTGATGTGTTTCGAAATTAATAAATTGGAAATCTTTTTTTATCGGCAGAGTTGAAGGAGATTGCAGCTCTGTTTGAAACTGGATCATATACCAATAAAATCCGCCGTGTAGCTCTGGCTTTGCGTCTCACCGTGGGACTACGAAGGAAGCTCACCGGTTCTGTGATCTCTTCTTTCCTTGATTTCGCTTTGGTTCCTGGTTCTGAGGCTCATACTCGTCTTATTAATTTTGTTAAAGTATGTATATGACAAATTTCTTTTCTTCCATGTTTCAACATCCGAATGACATATTGTTTTGATAGGAAATGTGGTCTGCACTACATTGTGTTTGTTACTGGGCATTTATGGGGTTTGATAGTAAAACTGGTCCTTTCACGAACAGTCTAGAATGTTAGAACTAAATACTTCTGGGAAACGACAATGCCATATGTGTATACATCCTGAATGTAGTGATCAGATGGATGAATGTAGGTTACATATATCTGAGTGGCCAATGTGTGTTGATCTTTTCCTGTGATTGTTATGTTTAGATCTTGAGCTGAATATTTAAACACATTTTTTTCTTCTTCTCATGTGAGAGTTTACAGGTTGAAGATAAAAAGATCACCAAAATCTGTGATATAAATACAGATTCTTCCAGACTTCTAGGAAATGGAAGTGTTGCAAGCTCAAGTAACTCAAACGGTACACACGCATGCCTCGGTAATGGAGGATTACCTGACAAGAACATTTCTAAGCTTCTGGTTGGTTCTATTCCTTAACTCACTTGCAGGGTCAAAGTTTTAGTGCCCAAGTGAGCTGAAATAATAGTAGTACTTACATCAATATAGGGTTTTGCTGGTACTTACATCAATATAGGGTTTTACATCAATATATATAGTACTTACATCAATATAGGGCATCTAGTGTGCTCTTAAATAGTAAGTACCTTGAGTGTCCATAGTTTTTTTTTTAATTCCATGTTCTTCTCTACTTTTGATTAGGGAATTTCTGTTCTTAACTATTCAAATTTCTGTTCTCTGTTTTAATAGAATATTACGGGAAATTCAAAACAAATTAGACTGATAATGAATTTGTATTCTTGTTTCAGACTGATGAATATGACAAGGAAGTTGATACAACATCATCAACTTCCCAAGCTCCTCCTAAGCATTTACATGCCGAGCTCGAGATTTACTGCTTCTTCATTGTTCTTCTTTTTCTCATTGATCAGAAAAATTACAACGAGGTTACCTTTCTTCTATCTCTATTATTATAGTGCCTAGTTTTTTAGAAGCTTCCCTGCACTACAGTTGATACATCACATGAACATTTACATTCTTTGTTAATTAAAATTGTTGATTTCATAAGTTCAGATGTGCTTTTATTTATTATCTTTCAGGCCAAACTTTGTTCTGTAGCTACCATTGGTCGACTCAAAAGTGTAAATAGAAGAATTGTTGCTGCCATTGCTGAAAATTTGTCTGTTTACTACTATTTAAGATACGAGCTTGTTGATGATCTTGCTGAGATACATAGGTGAGTAACTTGACTGTTAACTTTTATCATATTAGTTCAACTTGCTTCCTTATATCTTTAACTTGATTCTCTTTCTGTTGCAGTACTCTTCTTCCTCTACACCAGCTGGCGACATTACAAAAAGAAGAATTGGGCAAGGTGTGTAGTTTTTTTACATCTTCTCAATATTACTGCATTGTTATTTTTACTAGGAGCCTAGGAGATTGGAATTAGGAGAATATTAGTCACAGTTACTGGCAACTTTTGCAGAAGAACTTTGCAAAAGATAGGAAATAGGGTCAGTCTTGGTTCAGCACAAAGTTAGTCAAATATACTGTTTTGTTCTGCATAAAGTTAGTCTTGGTTCTAGAGATAAAGTAAGTCTTGCTTCTGCATAAAGTTACATGACACAAGTGTTTTGTCAAAGAGATACTGAAGTATCTCATTGACTGAGAAACAAAACTCAAAGCACCCCTAAAATGAATATATATCTTGGCGTATGGTTCTTCTAAAGTTTCAACCCAAACATCCCAAATTTGCTCTTTTCTCCATCTTTTGCTGTTTATGTTATGGATCCTAATGATCCTTTTTTCCATCCAAACTTTCAGCCAAACTTTATGGAAACTCATACTTCTTTTTCCCCTTCTGTCCAGATTAGCTCATCCCAATTCCCTCAGTCTAGTACCCAATTTAGTGATGCACAAAACCAACCTGCAAAGTCAAGAGAAAGTAGAACCAGATGGACTTCCACTGAAGATATGGTTCTGATCAGTGCTTGGTTAAACACCAGCAAAGATCCTATAGTGGGTAATGAACAAAAAGGTGGTGCATTTTGGAAAAGAGTTGTCTCCTATTATGAAGCTAGTGAAGATGTAGCGGGCTTCCCAGCTAGAGGGATAACTCAGTGTACGCAGAGGTGGAAAAAGATCAACAGTGAATGCAACAAGTTTGTTGGATGCTACAGCCAAGCTTCGGCCAGGAGAGGTAGTGGGCAGTCTGAAGATGATGTGTTCCAAATAGCTATCCAGTTGTACTTCAGCGATAAGAAGAAGCCTTTCCTCCTAGAGCATGCTTGGAGGGCGCTTAGGCATGAACATAAATGGTTATGTTCTTTTGGAGATGAAAGCTCCAAAAGAACTAAGATATCTGCGGGTGGCGCATACACATCAAGCTCAAATACAACATCACGTGTTGAGGAAGAAGCCTGTTCTCGTCCTCCTGGTGTTAAGGCAGCCAAACGCAAAGGAAAAAGAACTGTCCCTAGCTCAGAAAGTGAAGCTACTCCCCTGCCACAGTTGGAGAAGATGTGGGAGATCAAGGAGAAAGACATAGCTTCTAGAGATAAGGCAGCCGATAAGCGCCTTCTAGCAAATCTAATAGCCAAAACTGATCTTGATGATGATGAACTCGCCCTCAAAAAGAAGCTAATGGCTGAGATGTTTGGATAGTGAAGTAGTCTGTTTGCTTGAGTTTTAAAATTGATTCAGTTTATTTTCCTTGTTTTTAATAAGTGAAGCAGTCATCAAGCTTCAGTTTTAAAATTGATTCAGTTTATTTTCCTTGTTTTTAATAAGTGAAGCATTTTGTTTGCTTCAGTTTTACAACATGTTCTACCTTGAGTGGCCTATGGTTAATGTGTGATTCAGTTCAACTTAATAAAATCGATTGAGTTCTGTTTTAAATTATTGCAGCAGTGTGTTTGGTTTAATATTAATATTAATATCAGTTTGAAATGGCTTAATTCCAAACGTATAGGTGCTTTGGGGATCTGGTAATGAGTTCTTCATTTGCTTTTACACATGTGTTCATCATTAGATATCTCTGATTGCAATGTGCTAACATGATACATTGATATTGTTTTAGGTGGGCCAAAAAATTTACCGTGTTCTTTTGACTCATACTCTGAAGAAAAATTCACGTGGGACACAAAACTACAAATGGGGAAATGGGAGATGTCGGGACGAGTAATTGATCAAGTGGAAGGTGAAAAAAAAGGGGCCAAATGATCAAGTGGGCAAGTGGCAGAAGACAACAAACACAGTTGCTTTTTTTTGTCACCTTTAATTTGTTTTCATTCTATACACATTCAGTCTTTATATTATGAACCGATATCACACCTCCATTTCCATCTTTCTTTGCTCCCTTCTATAATAACGTTTGTTTTTGGTACAAAAAAAAAAACAGATTGAGTTCTTTTTATTTTATTCCTTCTCAAATTCTATTACTTGCTTCCTTGTCAATTTCTTTCCCAAGTTTATCAACATGTCATCTTCAAATTTTGATGATGAATATGATGAATTAGATGAGGTTGTTGAAGATTCATTTGATCAAGCTTTTAATCAACAATTTGATCGTCTATTTCAACAAACCATAGATAATTATGGCTACCATCAAGGGGAAACTAGTTCAAGGCCTAAACGAGCTTTTATTGAAAGACGACGGGAGGAAGGCCACACTCAGTTATGGAATGATTATTTTGCTGAAAATCCAGCTTACTCTCAAAGTATGTTTCGTCGTCGTTTCAGAATGAACAAGTCATTGTTCTTACGTATTGTCGAATCACTATCTCAAATGCCATACTTTCAACAAAAACCAGATGGTACGGGAAGATTGGGTCTGTCTGCACTACAAAAGTGTACCGCAGCCATTCGTATGCTAGCGTATGGTTCTGCAGCTGACGCCATGGATGAATACCTCCGCCTCGGTGAAAGCACCGCACTAAAATGCTTAGAAAATTTTGTGGACGGAATTATTTAC
Organism: Eutrema heterophyllum; assembly: GCA_002933915.1. Classification (NCBI taxonomy): domain Eukaryota; kingdom Viridiplantae; phylum Streptophyta; class Magnoliopsida; order Brassicales; family Brassicaceae; genus Eutrema; species Eutrema heterophyllum. The sequence continues at coordinate 184,806 of PKMM01051853.1, forward strand.
TTCTTTCAAGATACCTACCTACGAAGGCCTACACCAGAGGATCTCGAACGATTACTCAATCAAGGAGAGGCACGCGGATTTCCCGGGATGGTAGGAAGCATTGATTGCATGCATTGGGAGTGGAAGAATTGCCCAACAGCTTGGAAAGGGCAGTATTCGCGTGGCGCAGGAAAACCAACAATCGTTTTAGAGGCTGTGGCTTCACAAGATCTCTGGATTTGGCACGCATTTTTCGGACTTCCAGGTACTTTAAACGATTTAAATGTTCTTGACCGCTCACCGGTTTTTAATGACATATTAGAAGGTCGAGCTCCACCACTGACTTACTTTGTCAATGGACGACAATACACTATGGGTTACTATCTCACTGGTGGTATATATCCGAAATGGGCATCTTTCATCCAATCAATCTCACTTCCACAAGGTCGGAAAGCAAAATTATTTGCTCAATTTCAAGAAGCTGCCAGAAAAGATGTCGAGCGTGCTTTTGGGGTCTTGCAAGCTCGATTTGCGATTGTCAAAAATCCCGCTCTTAGTTGGAATAAGATAAAAATAGGAAAGATAATGAGAGCATGTATCATATTGCACAATATGATTGTGGAAGACGAACGAGATGGATACAGTCTAACCAATGTATCAGAATTCTATCAAGGAGAAGGAAGCGGGACTTCAAATGTGGATTTTTCGTATTCGCCAAATATGCCGTCAAGTCTCGCAATATGATGGCCGTTCGAAATGAAATGCGTGATACATGAATACATAACCAATTGAAACGTGATTTGGTTGAACATATCTGGCAACATTTTCGCAACTCTGCAAATTAGACCCGACTTTATTACGTTCTTGATAATGCTTTTATATGTTTCTATCATTCTACGTCAAAGTTTTTTCTTTATTTTATCCATATTTATGTTTGTATTTGTTATTTTCATATTGTAATATATGTTTAAAAGTTTTTTAATGTAATATATTTATGTTGTGTTTAACTTAAATATTTTTTTTATATATTTCATAATAAGTTTAACCCAACATTTATTATATTAAATTTTTATACTAAAAAAACACATTTATAGTAATTAATTATTTTTTTAATCTTAAGACACCTTTTAATGAGTATGTGCAATGGAGTGTCAATTTTTATGTAGTGTGTCTTTAATTAAATTTAATATAAATTTAATATTAAAAAATTGTTAAGACACATAGCATTAAGTGTGCAATGCTGATGCTCTAACATTTATAGACATTTTTATCACTTTGCATTACACAAATAGACACTTCTTGCTATCAAGGTACTTTCACGAGATGAAAAGACTCTTTTATCCTCCAGAGAAAAAAAAACACAGTTTCATCCATACTCTCTCCTCCGCCTCACCTCTTCTTTCTCTCTCCATCCTCTGATGAAGCCCAATGTTGGAGTCGAAGTCGTCTTAAGCGTTCGGGATAAAATCTATCTTCACCCCAACAAAATCTATATTCAGCTGCGAATCTCATCGTCATCGTCATCGTCATCGCCTGAAGAACCCTATTTCGTTTCTCTTTCCAATCCAATACAATCCAAATTTGATTTGATTCATTTCATTGTGGGATTTGAAGAGATGTAATCCAGAAAGATAGTAATCCGAAGAGACGTAATCCGGAAGGAGGAGAGGAGTATCTTTTCAAGATAGTGATAATCGGAGACTCGGTGGTCGAGAAATCGAACCTTCCCTCTCAGTACGCCCGAAACGAGTTCAACGCCCATTCGAAAACCACGATTGGCGTCGAGTTCCAGACGCAGAGCATGTAAATCGAAGGCAAAGAGGTCAAAGCTCAGATTTGGGATACTGCTGGTCAGGAACACTTTCGTGCCGTCACCTCCGCTTATTACCGTGGCACAGTCGAAGCCCTCGTCGTCTACGACATTACCCGTCGCTCCGCCTTCGAGAGCGTCGGCCGTTGGCTAGATGAGCTCACGAGTAAGTCTGTCGCTATAAATTAAATTGTTTTTGTTGTTTCTTTGTGGTTGATTTCAAGTTTAACAAATCAATTTTTTGGAATTTGTTTGGCTATTCCACGAATCTCTCTGAATTGAAATGTGATCGATTAAGCTAAGGCCATACTCAATCTGAATAGTGTAAGGATTGTGTTTAGCATATTAGGTCCTACGATTGACTGAAATTTGAAAACGCCAAGCTGTATTTGGTAGACTTGTGGACTTTATGTCCCCAAATTTGGTAGATTTGTGATCAATTTGATTGATTAAGAATCTTACCATTAAATGGACCCTTAGATGATATCTGGAGGTTTTATCGAGACTTCGTTTCTTAGGTCGAAAGTAAAGTGTACAAGTCGAAAAGAGAGTCTTCGTTACTAACTCAAAATAGTGAAACTTTCCAATCTCATGATTCTTGTGGTAAATTTAGACAAGTTTTGGCACCTATTTCTGGAATTGCCAAGCTAAGCTAGGACTCAACCACACATTTGCTTCTTGAATCTCTCTTTAGACGTTAGCTCGAAGAAAAATCCTTGGATATATTAGGCACATAAGAACTTAAGGTACTAGGAGGAGAGATATATAGTAAATGGTTTCACTTTCTATAAGAAGTTGGTATCATAATGTCCACTATATATCATAACTTCCTCTTGATTCTCATCAGTCATTAGGCAACCATAATCTCTCTCTATGTTCTTAGATTTCCCCTAAGTTTGTAATCAGGGTAAAGATTCATATGAATCTGTTCAATTGTGACTTGAATGTTGGTTTGATAGAAACTTTGTTGATTCATTTATTTTTTTTGGCAGCACATTCAGATACAACGGTGGCGAGGATGCTGGTGGGAAACAAATGTGACCTAGAAAGCATAAGAGCGGTGAGCGTGGAAGAAGGCAATAATATTGATAGTCATGCAAGGCTTCTTTTATCTAGTTAGGCAATAAAGTCAGTTTTGTAACTTTTGTTTGATTCTTAAACCTGGTCAATCTTAAACATGAACGGTATGTGTGATTATATGTTAGATCTCATCAATCACATAACAAAAGAATCTGTTTGGTTTCTGATTTTCTTACAAAGAGTTGTGGACTATGGAGCATGGACAGTATGCATGATTATGTGGACAAAGAGTCGTGGACTATGGAGCGTGGACAAATTATCGTGGATACAATGAATTGAAATTAGGGTGGACAATCTAATGTGGACAAATTATCGTGGATAATGGATACGATGAATTGAAATTTAGGGTGGACAATCTATTGTGGACAAATTATCGTGGATACGATGAATTGAAATTAGTTTTCAAAGACCAAACCCCACAATTGAAATAAGTTTACAAAGACTGTCCATCTCCAGGATGTCTTTGCCTTCTCTTCTTCAACTTTGTCTTCTTCTCTTTCAAGTCATCCACACGTAATTGTCCACAAACATCCATCCACCAATGTCTTCTTCGGTTACAACTCATCCATATGTAATTGTCCACAAACATCCGTCCACTAATAATTGTCCATCTCCGAGATGTCTCACCGGAAACCCAGTCACATGAAAGTAGTAAAGAAGCCACCAATTGATTTGCTTTTGTTATCAGAAATCATAAATGCAATTCAGGTTAATAACATTACTTCCAATGAAAATGAATCTTCAAATCACAAAACCCAACACAAAAATACATATATAAAGTATGAAATTGCAAATTTATATTGAAACTTTGTTGTCACTGCACCAGGAGATTAATGCTTTTTTTAATGTTGTATAATTTTATTTACTTGTATCGTGGAATATTTTTTCTTGAATTCAAAGAATGCTTATATTACTTTCCAGATAATTTCTCATGGTTTTTTTTTTACTTTTCTAAAAGTATGAAATTGCAGAAGGTTTGCATATTAGGATCTATATTGAAATAGTAAGCATCTATAGAAACTGAGATGATTGTTGGATCTCACACACATTAAGACAAGAATTGTTGGTTTGGTTTTCTCAAAGTATGATTTTTGGGCAGTCAAGAACCAAACGCAGATTCCCTTCACAGTGTACACACATGATTTTCGACAAGAATCAAAAGATTCTGAATTTATAGGGAAACTAGATGAGGTTATTAATTTAGCTTGTCCACGCTAGCTTGTCCACAATATTATTAATTTATCAGTTCTCCATGATACATTGTCAATACCAGACTTGTACAACCTTATATGCTGGACAAATTCTACGTCACCTTTCATTTGTTTCAGACCGACCCATCAGTTCAGGTTCTCTGTGTTTATGGTTGTACTTCGGGTTATCCTGCTTATCGTGTTAGTAGCCTGTCCACGCTATATTATCCACGCTATCTAGTCCACGCTATCCTGTCCACGTTATCTTGTCCACAATTTGTCGAAGGAGTAGGAGATATGAGAGCGTGGATATGAGATCGTGGATACGAGGGCATGAATATGAGAGCGTGGATAAGAGATCGTGGATATGAGGGTGTCAAAGTGATCTAATGGATGTAGAGTGTGGTGAACAAGTTGTCGAAAGAGATGGAGATTGTGAAGGGAATATGAACGAAGGAGAAGGAAATATATGAGACGGTGTTTGTAATTTGTTTATCTTTTACATTTTTGACTTGGAGATGCACAAAACCTTAAGATTTAGTACAATGATTGTATTAAAAGGCTTTTCATATGTTTATTAATCATACATGATTATTGGACCGAGAAACTGTTTTTGGACCGAGAAACTGTTTATTCATGGCTATCGTTTTGTTATCCAACTTGCATATTCTTAAGCTTCAATTGGAAGTCTTTACTCTCTAAAGTGTTGATTTTTCCACCGTATCGTATCCACCGTATCTTGTCCACCAAAAACTGTCAATCGTAGACAAAAGACAATGCATTATACAAATTGCGCGAACAAAGTATTGTGAAACGTTTCCAAGAAACTTCAATACGTAATGAATTCAGAGCATCAAATGAATAAGAATATAGAGAAAATAACCGTAGCATCGAATTAATTTGTATACATCAATCGATGAAGAGTTAAGAAATTTACTAAAGATAGAACATAATATTTTGTTCACGCAAATGAACATAATACTTTGTACCATTCCAAACTCTATACCATTCTAAAATCACTCCACACCATTCGGGATTGGTTACTATAAAGTGATTGTGTTAATTCCCTTCACATTGTCATCCAAAACCATTTATCTACACAACCTAATACATGTGTATGTAATTTATTCACATTAACAAACATTCATCACATCTTTGTCCATTTAATACATGTCCATCTTCTGGAGATTTGCTACTGTTACACTCTCTGAAACATCTAAGCAATAACACGATACATGACTGTCCATCTCCGAGATGTCCATACTAACGTGGACACATTATCATGGATACAATGACCGTAAAATAAACATATCTATAATCTTGTAAACTCCCATGATTGTGCTTCGTTCCTCAATCTTGTAAACTCCCATGAATCCCATAATCGTTATCTGTAAAAAAAAAAAAAAACACAAAACCAGAATTAAAACACAAAGCCACAAAAAACTTTAACCTCTATAATTTTAATGGCTATCCACGATTCGCTGTCCAAACTAATTTGTCCACACTAATTGCTAATCATTCTTCTATGCTTGTTATTCACATATATCCATCCACAATTACGGCATCCACATACACTTGTCCATTCTTTTAAGTATCAGCGGTAGCTATTATCTAATTTCAAATCTCCCTAACCAACATTACCATTATAACTAACATTTCCAAGCCGTAATTGTGGATGAAAAGAAAGTCTTTATACAAAATTCTGTAAAAAAGCAAGTTATTTATAGCCATGCGGAGCTCAAACACCAATTATGGTGAGTGTAAATCATATGGAAGAAGACTTACGATGTTCTATCATCTAAAAGACCCATTAGAGGATCACGAGAGGGAAGCTTTTGCTTGATCTGCCTCTGCTGCTGCACCATGCTCTTGCTAGGCGTGTCCTTTCTGCTGAGCTTTCTCTCATCAGATTACACAAATTATCCAACTGGTGCATCACTTGATGTTGTCCACGTGAAATGTTCGATATCTGGTTGCACCAGAAACAACAACTCAGCGTATCAAAGCAATGTAATAAAAATCCAAATTCATAAACGAGAAAATGTGAGCGTTACTTTCCTCTTCCATTAATGGTGATGGGAGGATGATGAATGAGGCATTATGGAATTCATCAAACATCCATTCTCCAGACCAGAAATTAAATACGAAGTAGGAGCTGACCCATTGCAGACTTCAGCTTGGAGTGTCACGCTCTGCTATGTTGGTGAGTTTTTGCTGCAGCTCAAATTTGAATTTAGCTCTTCGATCCGGCTTGTGAATTCATCCAATTCACTCATTGAGAGATGATATTTGTTCCGAAAGCTGAGTCATAAACCCCTAAAAATAGATCATAAACCAGAAGAAGTGCACTGTTTAGTTAAAACAACGACTTTAAAGTTGCCAAGAAGAAATGAAAGAGAACAAATTTGAACCTCGTTTGCTGGTGAGTCATGATTTCTTTCTTCGTACCTCATATCGCTTGAAGAATAACCAGCAAGCTTGGACAAATTCTTATCTATTTGGATTGAATACGACTGTGACATGCCTCTGTTATTCTCATATTCACCCCCAAAGACTTGTCCATTCATTATATGTACATATAGACTTGTCCACAAAGCTGTGAGCCAATTCTAGGAAAATTTAAGACTGAGAGAGAGAGACTAACGTACCTTGAGAGAGATTGCAGTGCTATTTGGGCAAGTTGAACAGAGAAGATGGCCGTCTCGTAGCATTTCCTCAGGAACATCATCATTGAAGAAGACAAAGACCCAACATCATGATGGCCGATTTCACCATAACTCGAGAAATCTTTCAAAAATTTAGAATTTCAACACTGAAATCTGAAATCCACCAATCTCTAGATTATCTGAAATCCACCAATCTCTAGATTATCGAATCCATCCATCATCTTGAATCCAACATACATCATCTACTTCCCTAAATCCAACATACTTCATCCAATTAGTCAAGAAACCCAGCGAGATCGAACCACGAAACAGAACTGTGAGAAAAAAGGATGAATCGACCGAGAAAGCTGAAAAGAGAGAGAATTGTAGAAAGAGGATAAACGAGGAGAAGGAATCGCCCGACGAATTAAACTAAAACAAGGTCCGTCGTTGCCGCTGCCCATAACTTTACACGCCTTACAACATTCCTCCGACGAATTAAACTTAAAATCCGTCCCCACTTCACCGCCGGACCCAAAGCTTCAGATTCTCGACTCCACGATAACACTCGCCGCCATCTCTTGCCGCTGTTACACAGCCATGATCTTGCGAGTCTGCAAATCCGACCGCGGAATCGAGAACTAGATTTTCCCTTCGACCACCAATAAATTACTCCACGCGAAGGAGTTTTTGGGTTTCTGATTTTTGGAAGAAGAGGAGGAGGAAGAAGAAGAAGAAGAATTCACGGTTTTCTTCGAAGAATGATGCAAAATTTTGCAGATTCCGTATCTTGAAACTTCTTCTTCGATCTGGAAATTTTTTTGTCGTCGGAATAACATTCACGAGAAGTATTTTCTCCGCCACAATAACACCGCCAGCAAATGAATAAGTTACTATGGACAAACTAATTTGAACATGAAGGTAAGAAGTACCCCAATAGTTAGAAGTGTCATTTTTGTTATAAAATATGTAAAATATGTCTATACAAGTAAATCACTTTTAAAATAATCTGAATGTTGACTACCGTTTAATCGCATGTCGATCAAAGTAAATATATTTAATATTTATAAGCTTATTTTATTAATTAAACTCAAAAATTAGTAAAATATAGTACTATTTTGAAGAACGCCAAAAAAAGTTCAGAATTTATCAGTCTGACTAGGCTCTCAAACGTCAGATTAACGGCTAACATATTTTGAACATTACACTTTTCATTTGTTTATTTATTTGGACCGCTTGGATAAAGAGATCTCAAAGACATTTATTACAGTCTTATAATATTGCACCGCCACCACTTTTGTTTGTAGGTGGGGCCGTTAAGCTCCCTTGAATCCAATAATTTCATTGTTTGAAAAATTTAAATTTAAACCCTTAACTACACTAATTAAGGCATACTAATAACGATTAGAAAAGTTTAATCTAATACCATATTACTGATAAGAGGGCCGGCTCGTTTATTCTTCTATTTTGTTTCCCCCCCCCCCAGTTTATTTTTCAAAAAGAAAACACCAAATTTGAAAACCGAGGTAAGGATAGGGCCTCATTCGTATTATAGAAGAAGTCAAAGGGTTCGTGATTAGAAAATTAAACTTTCTAAATTTGAAATTCCCCTCCCCCCAATTCAAATCTGAGCTTGAAGGCTCCTTTCAGTACTGCAATCGAAACTTCAAAAGCTGGGTAAGCATTAATTTCATCCTCAAGCTTCTGAGCAAGTCTCTTATTGTTCCAGTATGAGCAAGCTGAGCGTTTGAAGCTGAATCCTCTTCTAATTCTTTCCGAATCCGTGCATGTTGAAAGACAGTAGAAGTTAGTGCTCGATCTATATTATGGCCCGAAACGTTCCGAGAATCGAGATGCCGGAATCTGAAGAGAACGAGTTCGCGAGCTTGTCTCTGTTTTCGCCAACAAGAGCTCCTCTGAATTCGATACCGGATCCAAGTCAACTGCAGAAGGCGAATCATCTATCCGATTTCGATTTGGGTCAGAAATTGGAAGGTATAAGAACGCAGCACCGTCGAACACTGGGTCCGGAGAAGAGATTCGAAGTCTTGGAAGGTAGAGCTGGAAATTCGAGTGGTATGCATGATTCGAACCCTAAGATTGTTGGTCGCAATGTTAAATCTCGGTCGGAGCCAAACTCTGCACAGAGTACGCCCACTAGGAACGGTGCTAGGGTTTCTCTTGGTGGGGGTTGTGTTACCGGCGCAAGAGTTGTTCAGTCTTTCGGTGGAAGAGGAACGAGCTCGTTCTCGAGGATCCCAAGGGGAATTTCTATGGCTGATTCTGTTACCTTTGCGGAAACAACTCCACATTTTGAGCTCAATGAAGATCATTCGTTTTGGAAAGAGCACAATGTGCAGGTTGGTGCATTTGTTTAGGAGATTCTTGATGAATTTGATTGTTTGAAATTTGCTAATTTAGGCATCCTTCTATATGGTGTAGGTTTTGATAAGGCTGAGGCCATTAAGCACAATGGAAAGGGCAACTCAAGGATATGGTAAATGTTTAAAGCAGGAGAGTCCACAAACATTGGTCTGGTTAGGCCATCCAGAGACCAGATTCACCTTTGATCACGTTGCAAGTGAGACAATATCTCAGGTAAACCTCATTTTAAACTCATGTAGCTACACTTGAACGCAAACAATAGCTAGTTTCAGAGTCTTATTTTGGTGCTACGCATTAAAAAAACCCGAATAGTCTATCACATTGCTACACTCACCTTCTTTCCTTTTTTATCAGAAGTTATTATGTGATGTAGTTACCTGAATTCACTGGTGATCTATAATGTTGATTTTTCAGGAAAAACTATTTCACGTTGCTGGACTGCCCATGGTGGAGAATTGCTTATCTGGTTACAATAGCTGTGTGTTCGCCTACGGTCAGGTAAGATCATAACTGATGACATGTTTCTGCTTGTTAGATTTTCTATGGAGCAAAATTTAGAAACTTAGCATCCTCTCATATAGACTGGTAGCGGCAAGACCTATACTATGATGGGAGAGATATCTGAGGCAGAGGAAAGCCTCGGTGAAGACTGCGGAGTTACTGCTCGTATTTTTGAGTATCTGTTCTCAAGAATTAAAATGGTAATTACCTAACTTCCTCCCGGCGAATCACTGCAAGTCCAATATATTTTAGTACTTAAAAGGTCTTTATAACAGGAAGAAGAGGGAAGGAGAGATGAAAAACTGAAATTCAGTTGCAAATGTTCTTTTCTTGAGATATATAACGAGCAGATTACCGACCTCTTGGAGCCATCGTCGACCAATTTGCAAGTAATATATTTATTTATTTTTTCCATCACTTGATTATTATTTATCCATTCTTTTGCTTTTTGTTTTGAGATATGTCATAACCTTGAATTCCATATTTTAGCTCAGAGAAGACTCGGGAAAAGGGGTATATGTTGAAAATCTTGTAGAACATAATGTGAGAACTGTTAATGACGTTCTAAAGCTTCTACTACAGGTAAGTCTTCGACACCTAAACTTTATATTAAGAGTTTAACTGTTTTAAGTGTTCACGTATTTAACTTGAAAGGTTTCCTCATGCTCAGGGAGCAGCAAACCGGAAGATTGCAGCAACTCGTATGAACAGTGAAAGCAGCAGATCCCACAGCGTTTTCACTTGTACAATCGAGAGCCTCTGGGAGAGAGATTCTCTAACCCATTCAAGATTTGCCAGACTAAATTTGGTTGATTTGGCTGGTTCTGAAAGGTAGCCAGTACATTTTTCTGTGGTTACTTTTGCATCTTTGCCTGCTGAAATTATTTTTGCTACATATACAGGCAGAAAAGCTCAGGTGCGGAAGGGGATCGCCTAAAAGAAGCAGCAAACATTAACAAATCCTTATCCACTTTGGGGTAATCAGATCAGATGTTTACGTGTCAGTTTGTCTGCCCTCTGCTTTTTGTCATGAACTGTTTTCTGTTGTACATTGCCAAGCGTCTCAAGCCTCATGTCAAAATAATATATGGTTGATGGAGAAAACTGTGAAGAAACTGAAAATATGCATAGCAAAAATGGATGGCACGACTTTAATAGCTTTGAGGTGTTTGACAACTTAAAAATGATTATTGCCTCAATTTTAAGATAAATAATTTTTGGACAAAATAAGACGCCTACAATGTCTTACACCTTTTACTAGGCTCTATTTTCTTGAATCTTGTAACAAAATCTTAGTAGCTACTAACACTATCCCATTCATCTGTCATTTTAGCTTAGTAATAATGTCTCTGGTGGATTTGGCACATGGAAAACATAGACATGTTCCATATAGAGATTCGCGACTTACCTTTTTACTGCAGGTATTACCTATTAGAGCACTTCAATCTTCATTTTTCTTGCAACTGCATTGAGACTAATTTCAGATATGGTTTCAGGATTCTCTAGGGGGTAATTCTAAAACAATGATAATAGCCAATGTCAGCCCATCTCTTTGGTTTGTACCAATAGCCACTCTTGTTTAATGGGTTTACCTAATATGTCATGTCCTGTGTATTTCTGATTATATTGACTTATTGCAGCTCTACAAACGAAACCCTCAGCACTCTGAAGTTCGCACAACGGGCCAAACTAATCCAGAATAATGTATTTTGTGATTCTTCACTTATTACAAGTTCTTCTATGAAGTTTGGCTTGATATAAGGTTGCTTCATTTTCATGTTCCAGGCTAAAGTCAATGAAGATGCCTCTGGGGATGTTACAGCACTCCAACAGGAAATAAGAAAGTTAAAGGTATTTGACAAACTGCACCAAACAGCAGACTTTCCTCATTTCCTGCATATGTATGTGACAGTGATATAAAAACCTTTTCATATATTCAAATTCAAACAGGTCCAACTGTCCTCCCTTATGAAGAACCATAACTCTTTTGGGGCTCTTTCAGACTGCATAGCTTCTCTCGAAGAATCCAGATACTCTGGTACATGTGAAGTAGCAAGAGAAACAAAACAAGACAAGTGTCACTGGCAGGTGCACAACTCACTGAGAAAAAAGGTGTTTTCCAAAAAAATTCGTGGATATCTTGCGACTATATTTTAAACTGGCTTCATAACTGTATAACAGGTGAAAACTATGAAAGACATTTTGATTGGTGCTCTCAGAAGAGAAAAGATTGCCGAAACTGCCCTTCAAAAGTCCGAGGCTGAGATTGAACGTATAGACAGTTTGGTTAGTCTTGATACAAGGACAGATCAATTTCATATTTTAAAAGAATGTGACCTTGACAGATTCATCTCATGATGCAAACAAAATAGATTACATTTAGGTTCATCTTATATTCAGATCATATACTACAGGTTAGAGAAATGGAAGAAGATGCCAAGGGCATTAAAATAATGCTTAATCTTCGGGAAAAGAAAGTTGGAGAGATGGAATTCTCTACGTCTGGTTCGTTGATGACAAAAGAGTGTCTCATTGAAGAAAATAAATCTCTAAAAGGAGAGATCAATCTTCTTCGGGCAAGCATTGACAAGAATCCAGAATTGACGCGTTCGACCTTGGAGAACACCAAGCTCCGGGAGCAGCTACAACGGTAAATCACTTATTAAATGCTTTGGAAGAGTCTTTTTTGTTAACATATTATGCTTTGATTTTGACTTCCTCTTCAGATATCAGAAGTTTTATGAGCGTGGGGAACGAGAGGCATTGCTTGCTGAGGTGACAGGACTACGCGACCAGGTTTGAGAATGCCTTCACCATATGGACTTTCAGCCTATAATTTTAGTCTGAACTTTTGTCATATATCATGCAGCTGCTTGATGTTCTTGAAGCAAAAGATGAGACCTTTTCTAAATATGTAATGAAGGTTTGGGAAAAATATGCTATTGCTGTTTTTTAACTTCTTAGATACTGTTGTTGCCGGTTTCTTACACGTGAACTTTGATAACACTGTAGGAGAACGATGTGGAAAAGGAGTTGGAAGACTGCAGAAGCATGAACTCTAGTTTGATCAGGTACTATATGAAATTATATGAAATCCAATTATCTTTTGTGAAGGTTTGATATTGTGTGAAAATCATTTACACTGTTGCATTTTTTATTTTGTGGTGGATGTGTAATGGAAAATTTCTTAGTTCTCTGTTGCATTTTTATCTAAAAACTGTCATCCTATTCTTGGAGTTTCATCCTACGTCTATAACCCTGTTCTACTACAATTCTGATATGCCTTGTGTTTGTGATAATATAACGTTGAACCTGAAACTTTTTCATTTTTTCCATTGAACATTATATGACTAATTTGATTAAATCGGAAAAGCCTGCTTTGGTATGTCTTTTATGTTTTGGTGTTGCTTTTCGATGCAGAGAACTAGATGAAATACAAGCAGGACTCGGAAGATACTTGAAATTCGACCAAACACAATCTGACTTTGTAAGAATTCAGACTGATAGAGGAGTGACTGTTATAAATTTTTCTCCGCTGGTGGTTTATCTTTGTTGTACCGTTGCAGGTTACATCTTCCACCAGTGGAGCTGAGTTGGTTAATCAAGCACATAAACATTCAATGGTTTGTTGAGTTATTATTTGTATCATTAGGAATCAGTCTGAGTTGTTATATAGGATATATAGAAAACTTGTTTTGCATATTTAAAATTCTTAATAGGGAAACTGTATATAAATGAGAAGCTCGTCTAACGCACTTTTTTTTTCTGTTGAAACAGGCAGAAACAATGTCATCTATAAGTGAAACCCGAGAGGAGGGGGCTTTTTCAGAGAGTAAAGATTGCAGTAATATCAATGGTGAATCAGGCAATCTTGATGTGCTTGAGGAGAATGATAGATCCACGAAACTGCTGACCAAGAAAAGTAGTATGGAAAGAGAAGCCGTTCCTAGGATAGAAGGTTATGACATGGAGTTGAGTGGCATGGTCAATGACACAGATGCTGCAATGAAAACTGTTGAGGGGATAGACCAGTCAATTCTGCAGTTAAAGTTGGGGAAAGTAATTAAGGACCTCGAGGAGGCCAGAACACTCAATTGTCAATATGAAAAAGAGCATAAGTCACAGTTATCTCAGCAACAAGATATTGAAGTAGTCCGCGAGCAAGTTGAGATAGAAACTGCCAGAACAATTCTTGAGCTGCAGGAAGAGGTGATTGCTCTCCAGTCTGAATTTCAAAGAAGAATCTGTAACTTGACAGAAGAAAATCAATTGATGAAAAATATTATAACTGCTAGAGAGGCAGAAATAAGGGCACTTAACCAAGACTGGGAAAAGGCCACCTTAGAACTAACAAATTTCATTGTGGATGGGTCTAAATCCATCAAAGATGCCTCTACACAGATTGAAAGTATAATCTGTTCATTTCCACATGTGAATGCGTGGATTGGTGATTATGTTGAGAAGGCTGCAAAAGATTGTATAAGAAAGGAAGAAACAATTTTACTTCTACAGAAAAGCTTGGAGGATGCACGGATATTGTTAGCAGAGATGGATTTAAAGCTGAATTCCTTAAAGGGCGCAACAATTGCTCTCAACAAATTTCAACTGGATGGCAATGCTGCAACCACTGAAGAGACTTTCCGCGTGAACACTGAAATAGACAGGATGAGCAATGAGGTAGACACGCTTGAAAGTGACTTAAAAGCAACGCAGTATTCTATTCTGGAAGCAGAACGACATGCCGAGGCTGCCTTTGCTGTTACAAAATGGCTTTCTGATTCTAGAAATCAACATCAAACGCTGGAAAAAACAAGTTCAATCTTTGCTTCTCCTAGTGCAGAAGGGAATGCTGATATCAGTGTGTCAAAGGATGGATATTTAAGTGAAGCAACATATCCGAAGGGTGATGAGCTTTCAACATCAAGCTCTGGCTTTTCAAACTGCATATGGAAACATGATTGTGCATTGACTGCAAAGGATCAAGGAGTTTCAGGTTCTGGAGCTGACGCCCAGGAAATTCATAACAAGACTACATCAGCAGTCTTGATCGCTATGAATGGTTTTAATCATTGTGTTTACTGTGGAGGTATACTTTTGCTTGTTTTCTCTTATTCACCACCCTAAATTTGTAAAATGAGTAATCTTGAATGACGAAACCCCCAGTTCTATCTTTTACGTATAGAAAGAAGCTTAAATTTTTGTTTTATGCAGAGGGGAGGCAGTCAGTAGAGAGGCCATTGACGATAACGATGGAGAGAGCAGAAACAGCTTGCAAATGCAGTAACCGGGTAAGCTTATATTAGCATCCGTTCCTTCTGTCAAGATATGTAAAGAAATTGGTTGCATGTCAGTGACAAAGTAAACCACTGAACTTGTATCTATGCAGCTTTCTTTTGAATTATATATGGGTCTTATGCAGAGAGTGGATCATGTGAGTAGTTTCTTCGATCGATTTGAGGCCGTTAATGCTACCATGAAAGAAGCCAATCTCACACTATGTGAATTAGTAAATGCCAATGAAAAATCAAAACATGTAGCTGGAATGTGGCGTCAAACGCATGAAGAGCTAACGGTTAAGGAGAAAAATCTGACGGATGATCTTGAACAGGTCAAGTCTACACTATCGGCAACTGAACAAGAAAATCAAGTCTTGCTAAATCAAACACAATCAACTTTGGTGGACATGGAAAAGTCAGTGTCTTTGCTTGAAGAATATCTTCTGGAAACGAAAAGAGAAGTAGGAGAAACATTAGAGGCTTTATTTTCCGATGTCCTTTTAGCTCGGAAAGAGCTACTTCATTTGATTTCCAACTCAAGACTGTCAGTTGAACAGATTGTATCTGAAAACATGGAGAGAGAGTTCACCATGTACGCAACATACCAGTGCCACATTGGGAAACTGATCGATCAAATTTTGGACCAGAGAAAACAGGTTATCACTCCCCACTTTGCGGGGAAAGAAAACCAACAGTCAATGGCACTGAATGCCGTTGAGTATAGTGCTGAAGATGAAGTCACTGGAAAGCTAAACAGAGTTCACAGAGCAAACGTTGTCACAGGTTTAGAAAATGAAGAAATTGTTCAGTCACATGAAAGCCTATTATATGAGAACTTTTATCTGAAAATGGAGCTGGAGAGAAAAGAAGCTTTGTTTGAAGGTTTGCTTTTTGATTTTAGGCTACTCCAGGAATCAGCATCAAATAAAAGAGATATCAAAGATGAAATGGATGAGCTGTTTAACGCGTTGTGCAAAGTTCAGCAAGAGCTGGAGCTGAAAGCATGTCAAGTTCAAGATCTTTTTGTTCATAACGAGAATCTTGAAAATTGCTCCATTGACTTGAAAACGGCTTTGTTTACGTCGAAGGCAGATCTAGAGCAGGCCAAAGAGAGGATACAAATTCTTGCGGAGCAGAATGATGAGTTAAGCGTCCTCGTTAGAGACCTCTGTATGAAAAAGGTTGCAGCTGAAGAGGGATTGGAAGAACAAAAAGAGCTTGTCAAAAGGTTGGAAAAAGAAATCCTTTACTTGACTACTACAGCAGAAAAGCAGTTGCTTTCTGCGGTCAAATCCGTCGAAGAAAACTTGAAAAAGACCAGTGATGAGAAAGATCAACTTGTTGAGGAAATATGTTCATTGAATGATAAGCTTGAGCTGGCGTATGCTATAGCTGATGAAAAAGAAGCAATTGCCGTAGAGGCTCGTCAGGTATGTAACTTGGAACCTTTTCTTTCAAGATAAATTGTCCTTAGCAATACTAAGGGTTGACAAGAATTTGATTTTTTTCTCATGTAGGAATCGGAAGCAAGTAAAATATATGCTGAACAAAAGGAAGAGGAGGTCAAGATTCTAGAAATTTCTGTCGAGGAACTTGAGCGTACTGTAAATATATTAGAAAGACGGGTTAGTTTGCTTTGTTTGTCATTCTCTATATCTGATAGGTATATGCTTACTGCCAGTCTGTTGCATTAATTCTTTTACTTATTTGTGAGCTATTTTGGCTTCCAGGTGTATGATATGGATGAGGAAGTTAAAAGGCATCGCACCACTCAAGATTCACTAGAGACAGAGCTCCAAGCTCTCAGGCAGAGATTGTTTAAATTTGAAAGCTTCACTGGCACTGTGGTCACAACCAATGAAGGCACAGAGGAATATGACAGTCAAATATCCAGGTCAGACATCCTAATCCTACTAAAGATATCAGTTTCTCTTGTGATCTTTCTCGGTGAGTACTGAGTTTGATAAAGATAAATGTACTATAGGTCAAAAGAGCTGCAAGGCGCGCATCGTCAGATACTAGTCCTCCAGAAGGAAGTAGCAGAACAAACCAAAGAGGTGTGTTATATTATTGGATTGCTCGGCTCATTTTTCCATGAAATTCCCTAATATTTGTGTATGATTAACCTTTTTTGCCTTACTTCTCCCTTTGTCTTTCTCCACTTACAGATTAAACAGCTAAAAGAGTACATCTCCGAAATTTTACTGCATTCTGAGGCCCAAGCATCTGCTTACCAAGAGAAGGTATTAGATTTGTAGACTTTAGCAGTTCTCAGCACTTAATTTAATTGTTGAATGCGTTAGCTCCAGCGGTTAACTAGTCCGTGCTACACATTTTCCACATATTTGTCTCTATTGACGTTCTTGCTAAAACACTATGTCATGGTTCAGAGAAAAATTCATGTCAGAATTGTAATTCTTTCTGATTTCTATTGTGCTGCATATGAAGGAGGCAGAATTTTATAACAAAGGTGTAGATTTCTATTAGCACCTAAAAGTGTTATTTTCCTTAATTTGTAGCTCATATAATTTCCTTGGTTCCAATCTTAACAGTATAAGACTCTGGAGGTCATGATTCGAGACTTCAAATTCGAGGACTCCAGTTCGTCAGCTGCAGAGAGCATATCACATAAAACTGAGAAAAGCTCTATAAGGAACAGAGGTTCAAGTTCACCCTTTAGATGTATAGTTGGGTTGGTACAACAGATGAATGTGGAGAAGGATCAGGAATTGACCATGGCAAGGGTTCGTGTTGAAGAATTGGAGTCACTGCTATCTGCTAAACAGAAAGAGGTCCAGCCTACCTGCACTTGTTTGTTCTTTTCTTATGGAGTGACTCAGTGAATCCCTCTTACATATTTTCATTCTGGAACAGGTTTGCACATTGAACACGAGGATAGCTGCAGCTGATAGCATGACTCATGATGTTATTCGGGATTTACTTGGTGTGAAAATGGATATAACTAGCTATGCTGTAAGTAGATCAGATTATATGTCATCTTCAAGAGAGTTAAAGAGGCGTTTTTCCTAAATATATCGGTTTGGGATATTTCAGGAGTTGATTGACCAGCACCAGGTCCAAAGAGTGGTTGAAGAGGCTAAGCAACATGCTGAAGAGATCATGTCCAAGGTGATGATGCTGTATACTTAACGGCATCCACTTCCTTTAGTTAATCATCAGTTTTGTTATTGATACCCTTTTTTTTCTATCGAATTTAGGACCAAGAAATCATCAACCTGAAGAGACATATTGATGCTCTTGTTAAGGAAAGAGAGAGGTTAGCCCTGTTCTACTTCTACCATAACTGTTCTATCACGAGCCAAGATGCTTATTTTTCTCTCTTGAAGTACTCAAAAGAACAAATAGTTTAGCATTTCAACATAAGAAACAAATTCTGCCGAGAAATTCTTAGTAAGTTTTGCTCTCTTGGGATGTTCCTGCAATTTTGTGGACAGTTGCATGTCAGAGTTGAACAAGAAAGATACAGATGTTCTTACGACTCAGATATCCTTGGACCAACTACAAGAGCGAGTTCAATTGCTTTCTATGCAAAACGAAATGTTAAAGGTAATTAGGAGTTCCTTCCAACTTTAATCTCACCACCATTGTATGTGTTTTTCTTAACTCACTGATTCTATCTTCCATTTTTCAGAATGACAAGAGCAATTTGCTGAGAAGGTTAGCTGAACTTGAACGAACAGTCAGTGATACACGGGCCAGTAACCAACATGTTCCACATACAAAAAAGGTATGCATAATACTTCAAACGCGCTGCAGTATTTGCTGCATGTGGCCAAAACCAAGAATATGGAGAAGAACTTAATGATTGAGTCTAAGGTTTTGAATTTCTTTTTTTATCAAACAGGATACAGTATCATTTAAACTTGCTGATACTGATTATACCAAGAGATTGGAAAATGCTCAGAAGCTTCTTTCTCATGCTAATAATGAATTGGCAAAGTATCGCAAAACCAGCAATAATCATCCATCTACAAAAACTCAAGGACAGAGCTCTGGTACAAGATACCGGTAAGAGTTTTTCTCAAGGCGTATCTCTTCACCTTGCCTTGTTCTCGAGTATATATTGCACATGAGTCAAACCTATGAAGCTAGTTCAACAATATGAACAAGGCACAAGTTCTGCAATTGTGGCTAAACAAATCAGATTTTAGAGAAAAGAAAAGAGTGATTTTTCACCCAAACTGTTCTGCGTTTTTTTGGCTTGATCGTTCACACACACATGGCCCCGAGTCCCACGTCCAGTAACTTGATGGAATTACGTTATTGGGATGTTTTTGTGTTTAAATTGGAAATTGTTGTGTATAAGATGTTGCTGTATGTGTATGTTTATATTTCTCTATAAAGGAAGAGTTTGCAATCATTCGGTGTCAAGGCCGTAAGCCACTTGACCACGATTTCTCATTGCTAAGACAATTATGATTTTGTCCCTCCTCTAGTTACGCAGTAAACAAGAACCCAAGATAAGATCGCCTTCACTCTTGCACATAAAATACAAACAAAGACAAAACTTAGTCCTTGTAGGACCTATATGTTCAAAGCGAAATGCACAAAAAGATTCCGATGACTTCAGACTGCAGCTGTCTCCATCTTCAACGACTCATCCTGTGACAATTTTCATTTAAACAAATACACAGGCAAAACTCAGACCGAGTTTGGGGGAAAAGATGATCCTGATCTATAGTGTGTTTTACATGGGAACAAGGGTTAATCATGAGATAAAGCCAGATGCAAATCGTTTTTAAAAAAAAAAAACAGATAACTATAGAAAGCAATGGAGGAGGATCAACCTACACATACCTTAGTACAGACATATATGTAATGGACATCAGGGCTTTTGCCAATTGCTGATTCCACTGAATTTTCCTCAGCATCTAGAGCAATGGGTTTTGTGAGTTCCCATTTTGGAGTTTCTAGTGGTTGTTCGGTTAAACTTTTGTCTGCAGAAAAAAAACACAGCAAGTCTTAGTTAGCAGAGAACAAGGAACTTGTAATCCACAAATATTACAAGAGGCATATTCCCAGATAAGAATCAAATGATGGTTTCTGAATTATAGCTGACCTATCACATGCAGTTTTGTTGTCCACGAGCATGATTCTTTAAACAGCCGAAGACGGTAATTTGGAGCTCCATATGTAATCTGCAGAGAACCTGCTTAAAGTCAATGTGCATTAAACAAACAGAAACACATAATCCTAAACCCGAATATGAAGATTTTACCAGGATATAGACTCCTTTATCCTTGAGGACCCTATAGTTTTCATCAACTGCTTCATTATATGTGGAAGGATCAAGAAAGAAATATAGAAGGAGAAGCCAGAACAAGTAAAAAAAAACATTCAACATTCATGCCATAGATTGCTGATATAGTACCTCCAAACCTCCTCAAGCATTTGCGTTGAGTATTGCCTCGAATTGCTCCCACACTAAACAAGAAAAAGGATAAGACTTTCAGTGATAAATCAGAATCTAGAGATTGCATAAGTAAAGAGAAAGTAGACCTCACTCACCAAAATGGAGTCTAAGGTTCCTGAAAACATAAACACACAAAAGTCCAAAATGTTATTGCATGAAACACAATGAACTGGGCTAATAATGGAATCAATTAATCAAACATGTACTAATAATACCTTTATCAATTACAGCATCAAAAGAAGCAGATTCAAATGCCTTCATATCACGCACATCCATCTTCAAATCTGTTTCACATGATAAAAAATACAAAATTTCACGCTAAATCTAGTAATTAAGCTATTAAGGCAGACGAAGAACGAGTTGGAATCGGAACAGTTCGTCTGTCAATATCTCGTACGTTTCTCCCCAAATCGCAACATTAATCAAGCAGCATTCTTCAACAAATGTAAAAAAACAAAACCAAAAGAGACGTACATTTGAGCTGAGGACGGTCGGAGTATTTCTTATTCATGGTATCGATCACCACAGAGGAAATGTCGATATTGACAACATCCTCGTACCCATCATCCACCATCCCCTCGCTGAACGCTGCAGCGGAAAATCGAAACAACAAAATCAGACGGATCCAGAAACTTTTTAAAGAAAGACTGTTGAGAATTTCTTTTTTATGTACCTGAGTTTCCGCAGCCAATGACGAGGACTGGGTGATTACGGCGAGGGACGTAGAGATTGATGAGAGGAGCCAAGGAAGAATACTTCTGGTACCAATCGAACGGCTCAGATTCGTTCGCGTAGCGATCGTCCCAGTACCATTGCTCGCTGTAAGATTGCGTCGAAGTCTCTGTCGCCATTGTCTTCGTCTTCTCCGTCGTAACTAATCACACACTAACCGATTTCGTTTTTTTTTTCTTTCTGTTTCCTCTGATCAAACGAAGGGGAAAGAGAGAGAGGAGGCGATAATCCTAAGGGTAATGAAGTCACGTGTCAAGAGTGTCGGATCGGATTAATACTAGCCCGATTTTCCGGTTTGATTAAAATAGTCAATTAAGATTAAACCGAAATAAACCCGTATACTCTTCTATCTGATTTTATGAGTTACCAAGAACACTATTTTGTTTTGGTTGGCAAAAGCAGAGAAATGTTGATCAGGACGTTGCTTTCAAAACACTTGGCTTGATCGTTTGTTTTAATACTCTTAGTATTGTTTGTTTCTCTCCATTGATATATACTAAATGCACTCGAAGATAGATTAAGGTGGTGGTTTACCACAAGATGATCTCTCTTTCAAATTCTGAAAGTGTAATAGTTTCAAACTCTAACTTTAAAACCATGAAGCAGTCATTGTAAAAACGTTTTTTTGATGAATAAATTTTACATTCTTCCAAAAAAAAAAAATAATAATAATTAAAGACGTAATTCTTTTTCAAGTGAAACTTTTTTGTCTTACGTGTTTTTCATTCCATTTTGGTATCCCTTTGTTTGTGGAGGCAGTATATGCTTGCTAAGTTTATGTATATTCTTGCTTTTTGGTTATGCAACCTCACAGGGAATAAGTCTTCATGCATGGAAAAGGTTAAATCCTTTCAAGCAAAGTATAAAAGGATTGATCCTAAACACGGTTTTTGTTTCCAGATGCAGTCTATAAATAGAAAGTTAATAGAGTGATGCTTATCTGCATATTCCTTTCTGATTTCTGCATATCTTCTCATGGCCAGTTTCGGTGATCATGACGGTATCATTTCTCTTTCTCTCTATATATTTCACTTACCTATCTGATTAAATCCACAGACTTACCAGTGATTAATGGTGTATGCATATGAACCTCTTGTTTACTTCCTCCAAACTCTCATATTTCAACCTTCGCATAATATATCACCTTTTGTTGTTGCCCTGTTTTGTTATGAAGAATATACAATTAAATTCATTTTCCTTTTCACTTCATAGTTTAAAAGGTAACTTTTTGTGAGGAATCATTGCAGAAATTATAAAGTCTATTTCTGATGCCCCGCCAACGCATTACATGGTTAAGATAGAGTCTTTCTCACTCCTTACAAAGCATGCTATAGAGAGATACGAAACAGAGAGCTTTGAAGCTGGAGGCTACAAATGGTACGGCATCATTGTTACACAACTTTTTTCTTCTTCTCTTTAATTATTAACCAACCTTTTTAGATTAAAGATTAATCATCATTAACATGTGCCTGGTATCTCATCATTATTACACAACATGTGAATTTGGGACCATCTTTGTTTCTATTTTCTGGTGTCCAATCAAATACCTTGAAATTTAGTAATTTACAGTGTTTTGGTTTTAACATGTCTAACAGAATATGTGGCTGTTCTTGCAGGAAACTGGTCCTGTATCCAAATGGAAACAAGAGCAAGAACATGAAAGATCATGTTTCTGTTTACTTGGCTCTGGCCGACTCTACTTCATTAGGTCCAGGGTGGGAGGTTTCCGCTGTTTTCCGTCTGTATTTGCTAGATCAAAACAAAGATAGTTATTTGATTCTACAAGGTAAGATTTATAACTTCTTCAATTACTCTGTTTTTCTTTCTTTCTCATCCTCCCTAATATGCATTTCCGTGTTGCAGGAAAAGAAAGACGGTTCCATACGGTGAAGCGTGAATGGGGATTCGATAAATTCATTTCTACCGGTACCTTCTTTGATGCGTCAAACGGTTACCTTATGGAAGACACCTGTATGTTTGGAGCTGATGTATTTGTTTCCAAGGAGAGAAGAAGTGGGAGAGGAGAATGTTTATCAATGATTAAAGATGCTACGAGCTCTAAGCACGTCTGGAAAATCGAGAATTTCTCCAAGTTAGACAAAGAAAGCTATGACTCAAATGCTTTCTTCGCTGGAGATAGAAAATGGTAACAACATATTTGGTAACAATCCCAAAAAACCGTAGCTAAATGCTTCATGCTAATCAACGGTTTTATGCTAATGCAGGAAGATCAGGTTTTATCCGACGGGAACGAAGCAAGGAACCGGGACCCATCTTTCTGTCTATCTGATCCTGGCAGATCCTGAAACCGTTTCAGACGGTACAAAGATATTTACAGAGTTTACAATACGAATATTTGATCAGCTTCAAGGCAGGCACATCGCAGGGAAAGGTAACACCCAAAAACTCAGTTCTTGTTACTTGTATGAATTGTGAATCCGTTCACTTCTTGATTGTGTCTGGTTTACAGTTACTAAATGGTTCAGTCGATCGAGCTTGGAGAACGGATGGGTGAAATATGTATCGATGGTTTATTTCACCCAGCCAAACAGTGGCTTGTTGCTCAAAGATGTCTGTCTCGTTGAAGCTGATGTCTGCGTTCATGGAATCACCAGTGCACTCTGATCTCATGTTTCACTCGAAGTCAGATTTGGTTGTCTTCTATCTCCCAAATTGCATTCTGAGTCTTATTTGGCTGTGTTTAAAGACGACTCGTCAAAGAATGTTGTCTGATTCTTCTAAATCAAAAGCCAAAATCTTTGACATTGATAATACAAACAAAGGATGACAATATCAAATACTCTTTTATATAATTAGCTTCTCAAAAGAAGCAAGAAATACAAAATATGATTTTAACTTTCTTACCACAACAATGACAAATAAATAATAATAATATTGCTAGACTTTTTTCTTCAAAGTTGAAAAGAAAAAATAATTAACACATCTCAGAGTTGAAACTTAAAACCCCCAGAAAGGGCCTAAAATACAGAGAGCGAGACTGAATCTGGACACAGAGGCTACACCTGAGATTGGTTCAGGTTTTCAAGCTTGGACCTTGTTAGACTTGAGTGGCTTCACAACCTCCCAGGTGAAATCAGGGTCGTCTCTTCCAAAGTGACCATAAGCAGCAGTCTTCAAGAACCTACCATTACCTCCTCTCTTCAAATCCAAGTTAATAGATATCATCCCTGGCCTGAAATCAAAACTCTCCTTCACAATCTCCAGAATCTCCTTGTCTGGAATCTTCCCGGTTCCATAGCTGTCCACGAAGACAGACAATGGCTCAGGGACACCAATGGCGTAGGAGACTTGCACGATGCACCGCCTCGCGAGCCCACTGGCTACAATGCTCTTAGCTGCTTGCCTAACGATGTAAGCACCACTCCTGTCGACCTTGGTTGGGTCCTTTCCGGAGAAAGCACCACCTCCGTGTGCACCCCATCCACCGTAAGTGTCGATGATGATCTTACGGCCGGTAAGTCCAGCGTCACCGTGAGGACCTCCGATCACAAAACGACCAGATGGGTTGAGATGGAAGATGGTCTTCTCGTCAAGGTACTTCTCTGGGATCACTGGCTTGATCACGTGCTCCTTGAGATCAGCTGCGATCTCGTCGTTGGTCACAGTCTCGTCGTGCTGCGTCGAGATGAGAACAGTGTGGACGCGGACAGGGACCATGGCTCCGTTTTCGTTGAAGTACTCAACGGTGACCTGAGTCTTACCGTCTGGTCTCAGCCACGCGCAAGTTCCGTTCTTGCGAACTTCAGTGAGCTTGGCTCCAAGCTTAGTAGCGAGGACGTGGCTAAGCGGCATGAGCTCAGGAGTCTCGTCGGTGGCGTAGCCGAACATATGACCCTGGTCACCAGCTCCGACCTCCTCTGGTTTCTTCGTGAGGTGGCCATGGACACCTTGTGCGATGTCTGGACTCTGCTGCTCAATGTTGACGAGGACCTTGCAGTTATCAGCGTCAAGGCCAACGTCGTCGGAGACGAATCCGATTTCACGGCAAGTTTTACGGACGATCTTCTCGTAATCGACGTTAGCCTTGGTGGTGATTTCGCCGAAAACCATGACCATGTTAGTCTTGGTACAGGTCTCGCAAGCGACTTTGCTCTCGGGGTCTTGCTCGAGGCAAGCATCGAGGATTGCGTCGGAGATCTGATCGCAGAGCTTGTCGGGATGTCCCTCGTTGACAGACTCCGAGGTAAACAAAAAGGATTCCATTTTCCGTCTAGCAAAAGAATTTCAAACATTATCAATGAGAAATTGTATAAGCAAATAAGAAACTTCAATATATTCAGATTGAAATCGAGAGCAATAGCCAGATCTAGAAAACGATACAGATCAACAATCTAAAGCTCGTCGAACCACACAGAAAATCAATTCAAACTCAAAGTCAATCGATGAGATCAGGAACACAGAGATTGCATACCTAAAGGGGAGAATGAGAGATGAGTAATGGAGGCTGCTAAAGAAATGTGGTAGTACGAAGGTGAAGGAGGAGCGTAGAAGCTTTATATATACGAGGCCATGAGGTGGTGTAAGATCGTAATTTCGTCTAGATTCATTCCCACACTGTTTTAAAGAAAATGAGATCCAGATATCTGACGGTTCAGATTAGATCTATAAAAGAAAGCTAATTTCAACCGTTGGATTTGCTTAACTGGACCACCGCGTGCAAGTACAACTAAGACGGCAATGGGGAGTGGTTTTTATTTTTTATTTTTATATATCGTTTTAGAATTGATTTTTTTGTTTCTAAGTATCATTTTTAGTTTTAGTTTTGAATGTAATTTTTGCAGATAATATTTATTATAATCTTAAGCTAAAATAACATTAAAAATAAATATTGATAATGAAAACTTTAAATACATTTAATTTGTGAGATTATAATAGATAAATTAATAGATTTTTTCATTGGTGTGTCCTAAAACGACATATAAAAAACAGAAATAGTAATAATAATACAAAGAGAAGAGAAAGAGTGAGATGAGTTTCTCAAATGAACATCCAACAAAAAAAACTTAGAGACTCATATCACACGTATCGCTTTTTGATTAGTCCAATTTTATTTTTTAATTTAAAATGTAATTATTTAATTAAATTATACTAAAAATTAATATTTTATTTGTAAGACATATTTGAGAGTGTCACACCAATGTGCTCAAATAAAGATCGCCAAATCATGATTATAATAATAGTTATCAAAGAAAATCAATTTAATAGTAAAAAATGAGATCATTTAATTAAATACTGCAAAAATCATCTCTAATTTGCTAGATATTTTTGAGCAAGTAAATCTTAATTCAATGATCAATATGGTTCGTAGGATCATGCAGAAGTTAAGAGAGAGGGGGTTTGTGTCGGTGAGTGGGAATGGGAACGTAATTACCGGGAAACCGGACGGGGCAGTTGGGAGTGGAATAGAGAGATACACAAGAGTCAGTCACACATGCTGTCTCTTTACTCTTTTAGTGAAGGGTCCACCGGCCACCGGCAAAAAGACAACATAGAATTCTTCTTTTTCTCAACTTTGGTGGTAGTAGACTAGAAGTGTCGGCGAGGTTGTCAGAAATAGAAAATAAGCAGAATTACGCCAGCCTGCGAGTTAGTATTTTTTCGCTATTCTTAGACAAATATAAAATAGTTCGATCGAACCTAGAAATAGGTTATCAATCCCAAAAAATCAGGTTATACTGTATTAAACGAACAGTTTAGCCTTTTTCTATTTCTTTTTCATGTTAAGGTGTGTGTATACATAGATATTGGCGCAAAGAGAATGGGAGAACGACGAGTTCGGAATAAAGAAATGGATAAGCTACAGAAATGGATAAGCTATCGATGAAATAAAAAGTCGATCGTGCTTAATTGTTGAAATGTTGAATTGACGATTTTTGAGGACACGGGAAGGATGTAATTTTTTTTTATAATTTCTCTATTTTGGCTAAAACAATCCCCAACTATTTCATTATTTTACATTAGCCAAATAAATTATCAATTATTTTACGTTAGCCAAATAATTTCTATGTTTTATGTTGATTTGGCCAAACTAGACCAGTCGTTAGTGAAATTTAATATTTTGTTACTAAGGGTTAAGTTTGACTAACGATGAGTCTAAAATCTAAATATCTTTTTTTGGTCGAAATCAACATAAAGTTATAGGTTTAGATAGATACATTCTAATGGATCATTATCTACTTTTACTGAACCAAGCCTATTGACACTCACGGTTGAGTTATTCAGCAACTGATGGCGGGGAGATTCAAGTAAACGAGAAATCATTAGTTCCTACAATTAGTTTTAAAATTCAATTAATATCTTATAACGTTGACTTTTTTTCTTACAATGTTTTGGTTCACATTTACAGCCCCACTAGATTTTGAAGTCCATATTGACCCAGCTTAAATGGACTGTCTTCTAAGTTTCTTAGTAGGTTTTTCAGCTTTCAAAATATTTCTAATTGAAAATTTCAATGAATAAAAAAAACACTCCATAAAAACAAGATGTTGCACCATTTATTTATACCACTGCAAAGATGTTGCACCTTTCTTCGGTTTATATAAAAGGGATTTAATTATTGGCTTTTCATGTTGCCACATCAGCCAAAATATTCAGAGAAATAATCCTCCAATAAAGCTAAGCCATATCAGTATCTTTCAACATCATCAAGAGAGGTACAAATAATTTACATGTCGTCTTATGCTAATGAAACCTAAGTTTGATTGGAAAACGCTTCAGTATCTCGCTCTCTCTTTATCCGGTTTATGATCCTACTCATATTCATGACGCCTCTTAAATCTTTCAACTTTCTCCAAATTGATCTCTTTAACTTCTCATCCCCAATCACATTAGCATCGTCAGTTTTTTCTCTCCCTGCTTCTCCTTAATAAAAGACTTTGGCTTACTTTGATCTCATAACCTCACAGGTATCTTATTCCCATCTCATAATGCATCTCCAAATCATACTTCTCCTTAAAATTTATGCTTCATTTTGTGGTGTTCAGGTCGAAGCTTGATTTAGGCTCCGGAAGACGACATTAAGCATGCCAAGCTGCGAATTCAAAGGCTTTGTGCTGATTTGTTGTCGCCTCATCTCCACTCTCCAGACGATTCGGATGAAGAACTATCCACGCCCAACGATTGTCAAGGTTTGCGATCCCATGACTTGTACACCTTCTTAAGTTCTTCTACTTTCAAAGCAAGAGCAAATCAGCTTAAGGATCGATTGTTTTAGCTTTAGGAGATCTA